>WOFM01000513.1:252837-501881 GCA_011428145.1 Ericerus pela
AAGGAGGGGTTGACACAGAAGAAATTTTGCGAATTTACTAAAGCCATTGAGGGAAATATGTGCGTGAAAGGGTAAGAAAAAATTTTTGAAAGGATGAGGAGGCGTCAAAATCCCCAAATTTTCCCCCAAGAAGATATAAACTTTTTTTCTTTGGATAGCACATGTACAATATAGTGAGACGTTTCTTTTAACACCTCAATCATGAAAAGTGGTTCAGCGATTCTCTCTAATTTTGTGCTGTAGAAAAAAAAAAACCTCATAGAAATTATAAATTTTTGTACATCAAACTCGATTCAATGCCTAAGAAGCATCTGCGGAAATTGTTGTGCAACATTTGTCCATCTAACATTCTTGAACTTAGCTTTATTGGTTTTATTTTAGGGGCATAATTGTAATGATAATTTCGTATCATTCATAATATTTCTCTCTTCAATATATATTTCACATATATATCAATCACCTAAAACAATTCTTATTATAATGACGTCATGTAAACAAGTCATTACTTGCCTTTACTGACTCATTTGTTCTACATATTGTGTTTATAAACAAACATAAATACACTTTTCATAACAACTCTTTTCTATGAAACCATTTTGCAGATATTGCAAATACCCAAAATCACCATTTATGTCATTTCCTTAAACTCCTATTGGACAATTCTAAACTTGTATTGTCATAATTCTCCAATCATATTACTACCATTTCCACTCTCCAAGAAATCGCCATATTCTCCTCCCAAAACACTTAACTATAAAAACTCATGTAACCATGTACATTTGTCTACTTTATCTAATCTAATCTATCTTTCTCATCTTTACCTTTTATGTTAAACTTACGTAACTTACAAGTTAACTGTTTTATATTGTGTATAATATAACCTTTTCAAATTACGAGTACTTAAATTACTTTTGTAACCAGTATTCTCGTTACAAAATATTGGCGCCCGAACATAAAAAATCCTGTGTTTTGTTTTTTCAAAGAAAAGTCTAAAAAAGTGTGAAATTTTATAAAAATTTTATTAAAAAATTTACAAAAAGTGTAAAAAATTTTTTGGCGCATTTAAAGTGCAGAACGAAAATAAAAAATATTTTTTCGAAAGAAATTTAAAAAATCCGGAACCATCAAAAATTTTGCTGTCCAAGGAAACCATTCCAGGTACTATCGTGCAGTTACCAACCATGTGCAGAATCCAAAACTCCTGTGGAAACAAAAGAAACAACAAAATCCTGTAAGTGTACAAAAATTAAACCCATGCACAACGAAGATTGGGATACTCAAGTAACTCCAAACGCACCTTCATTCAAAGCTAACCACTGGATTACATCCTTAACAAACAAAGATTTAAAAAATCTATGGTCAAATATAAATCCTCAACCCTTTCCTTCAGAAAACTCTAGACCAGAAATCCAATTAGCTATCAGTCTCTATATCCAATCCCATCCAGATCCTATAATTAACACTCTCCTTAAAAAAGATAACGTAAAAGATTTAATATCACCTTTAAAAATTAATCGTGAAGCTAAAAATAAAGCCATAAAATTAATATCAAATACCTGTGATAAAAACAAAACAAGTGAATCTAAAACAGAACCTGAAGAAGAAACAATAGAGATTAGTTCACAAGAATCTCTAATAGATTTAATATCACCTCCAAAAGATATAAACAAATCATTTAGAATACCCGAAAAAATAAAAATGGTTAACGAAACAAATTCTAATATCAGACCCTCAACATTTTCGAACACATCTTCAGAAAATATAAAAACATTCCTAAAGCAATTCGAAAATGAATGCGAAGCTTTTGGATGGACAGATGATGCAATAAAAATGAAAAAAATAAAAATAGCATTTACTGGAAATGCACAAATAATTTTTAACGAACTAATTTCAGACGATGATACGTTAATAAATTGGAAAATTTTAAAACCAAAATTAGAAGAAATTTTTAGGAAAACAAAACCTCAATTAAGAGAAAGGTTATGTAAACGTCTATATAGAGGAGACGATGATTTTGTAGACTTTTGTAATATTTGTGTCCAATACCCTAAAAGAAATAGAACCAGACATCACAGAAGAAAGGATAATAGATCACATCTACAGATCTATAGGAGAAAAAGAAAGAGAACACATAGTCAAAGCAAAACCTAAAACCCTACAAGCATTACACACAGCTTTCGACGATTATCTATACTGCAAGGATAAAACAAGAATCCCTGTAGATCCTATTTATGCTTTAGAATTAGAAAAAGTAAAAAAACAATTAGAAACATACAGAATAGCGATGGAAGAAGCAAATAATGAACTACAAAAAATAAAAACATCTTCGAAAAAACAAATTAATACTGTAAAAAAGAAAGATGATGATGAAGATAATGAAGAAGAAGAAAAATCCGAAGAAAAAGAAAAACCTAATATAATTGCCGAAATCAAGAAACTAACAGCAGCAATTATGACCCAAAAAAATAATTCCAATAATTCCAATCCATCACAAAAATTTAATAATCAAGGAAACAATTTCCGAGGAAACTTCAGAGGAAGAAGTAGAGGAAAAGGATATTATAATGGAAATAATTATAATAATTATAATAATAATTATCCCTCCCAACCTCCAAACCCAAATCAAAATTTTCCAAATCAAAATTATAGAGGAAATAATTTTAGAAATCAAAACAATAGATTTCAAAGAGGATACTATCGTAATAATTACAATAATTACCCTCAATATCAAAATTACAACAACCAAATTCCTATGATGTATGTACCAGTCCAGAATACTCAAGGTACAACACAAAACCAGAATGTTATTCAAAACCCACAGAATAACATCCCAGCAATTACTTACCCACAACAGAGCACTACCGTCTCAAAAAACGAGTAGATGCCCCGGCAACGAACCAACATCATGTTGTACGGGAAGCAGGTGAAGTACCACCTAAATTAATTGACAAATCGGAGATGTCAATAAAAAGTATGAAAATACCAAAAAAACCGAACATTACAATTATAGCACCAAGTGGAAAAAACGAAATCCAATGTCGTTTGTACCTACCGTGCAATGTACTAGGTATTGATACCTATGGTCTTATTGACTGTGGAGCAGAATCTACACTCATACATCAAAAACTTGTAAAAAATGTGATGTTAGAACCTACTTACGATACATTATATGCAGCAAATGAAATTCAACTCAAAATAAAAGGAATTTCAACAATTCCAATTATCTTTAAAGGACGTTCATTTCCGATCAAAGCATATATCGTAGAGGATCTAATCGAAAACATTATTATAGGTTACGATTTCCTAGAGAAATATAGGACAATCATAGATTTCTCTAATGGAAAATTTTCAATTCCATGTGAAGATAGAACCATATCAATATCAATTCCAAAAAAATCATCAATTAACAGACCAGAAGAAGAACAAGTAACATTAATACGTGCCAATACAGATTATATTATAAATCCTTACGAGACGATATATCTACAAACTTTACCTCCATTTACAGAAATTTTAACAAATGAAAAATTTATTAATAAAACAAAGTTAATAATTAAAAATGAGGAAGTTTTAAAAGTATATAACCCTACGTCTAACACAAAAAGGATACGTAAAAATCAAGTATTAGGAACGTTAAGATATGTAGTTAACGAAATTCCTGAAAAACAAAAAATATGTGTTACACACACAAAACTTTGTGACCCAGAAGGAATAGAAGTAAAAATTTCGAAGAACATAACTCCAGAACAAAAATCTAAAGTAATAGAAAAATTACAAAATTATATAGATATATTCACCCATTCTACAAAAAATTTATCATTAGCCAAAGTACCACCAGTACATATAAACCTAAAAGACGATAAACCTGTCGTACGAAGAAATTATAAAATGGCATATAAAGAAAGAATGGAATGGCTGAAAAAAATCGAAGAATTAGAAAAAGCAGGTGTATTAAAAAGACAACCATCTACCTATGAATCACCTATGTTCCTTAAAAGGAAACCCGACGGTTCATACAGACCACTAGTAGACTACAGAGCTATTAATGGAAAAATAAAAAAAGACAGAACTAGAGTACCTAGAATAGACTCTATATGGCCACACCTACGAAACAAAAAATATTTTTCTATTATAGATTTAAATTCAGGATACTTTCAACTACCACTTGACGAAGAATCCAAACCGATAACAGGAATCAACATCGAAGGAGTAGGTTATGTATTTAATTGCATGCCTCAAGGACTTAGCTTAAGCCCTTCAGTCTTCCAAAAAGCAATGGTAGACATATTTCATGATATCCTATGGAAAAAAGTCATAGTATACATAGATGACATTTGTGTATTCGGAGAAACTTTCGAAGAATGTTTAGAAAACACCGAAGAAATTCTGAAAAGATTAAAAAAATACAATTTTCGAGTAAAAACCAAGAAAAGCTATTTCTTAGAAAACTCGATAGAACTTTTAGGACATAAAATAGGTCATGGAAAATTAGAACCTTTAGCAAAGAACATAGAAGCTATAAAAAACATAAGACCACCAAAAACACTCAAAGAAGTAAGAAGATTTATAGGAATGTGCGGATACAACAGAAAAATGATACCACATTTCACAAAACAAATGTTACCCATCATGAAAATCCTAGAAGGAAAAGACAGTAAGTCTAACGAAAAAATAGACTGGAAAGAAGAACACCAAAAATGTTTTGACACAATGAAAAACATATTACTATCAAAACCAGTTCTCCAAATTAACAACCCAGAAGCATCAACATTTCTAGAAGTTGACGCATCCAAAGAAGCTGTAGGAGCAGTTTGTCGTCAAATAGACCCTACAACAGGAAAAAAATACACAATAGGATATTACTCAGAAAAATTAAAACAATGTCAACAACACCTATGCTCATTTGACTTAGAAATGATTGCCATAACAAAATCATGTCAACATTTCAGAGACTTCCTATTAGGAACAGACTTTATCATCTATACAGATCATCAACCTTTAACCTACCAACATAGGATGAAAACACCATCACCACGTCTAGCAAGACTCGTATCAAAATTAGGAGAATTTACGTTCGATATTAAGCATATATCAGGAAAAGAGAACGTAATGGCAGACTTTTTGTCTAGACCATTCAAAAAGGATAACAATTCCTTACGTTTCGAATCAGGACAATTTTTAATAAAACAAAAAGAAGAAGACAAAAATGTTAATGTCATAACAAGATCATCTTCTACAAAAAAAGAACCTATCAAAATTAAAATTTTGAAAAAGAAGAAAAAAGAAGAAAATCTAAAACAAAAAGAAGAAAATATTTTCAACCCAATAACAGGAAAAAATAAAGATGGAATCAAAGAAAATGAAATCCCTAAAAAAGGAGAAATAAAAACATTAGTTTACGGAAAAGATATTCCTATAGAAACCCTAGCTGATTATCAACAGTTAGATGATTACTGGGGACAAGTCTATAAATTTTTTGTCAAAGACTTTATTTTCGATAGACAACTACTAAAACAAATAGAAAGACATGCACATAAATATTATCTAGGAAAAGACGATATTATTTACAAGAAAAAATCAAAAAACAGTAATCCATATCAGGATGTACCTGTTATACCTGATGCACTAACTCATAGCATTCTGAAAGAAATGCATGATGATCCCATCAACGGAGGACATTTCGGAAGACAAAAAACTTTGGAAAAAATCAAATCAAGATATTTTATGCTTAATATAGTCAAAAAAGTCAATGACTATATCAACTCATGTCACGAATGCCAAATGAACCAACGAAACCCAAAAGAAATAGGAATGATGAAACCAATTCCTATCAAGGAATTCGATCCATTTTCCCACATCGAAATAGATTTCGTAGGAAAATTTGACAACGACTACGAAAAAAGATATATCATTGTAGGAGTAGACAGATGCACAAACTTTTGCATTGTAGAACCTGTCAGACATCCTAACGCTCAAAGTGTCATCAAATTTATTAAAAAAATTATGACGACACACGGAAAACCTAAAATAATATCGTGTGACAATGGCACACATTTTAGGAACGACCTTGTACATAATTTCTGCAAAGAAAATAACATCAAAATAATACATTCATCAGCATATAGTCCACAAACACAAGGACTAGTTGAACGAACTAATGGCATAATAAAAAAATGCTTAACGAAGTATAATCCAAAAACAGAAGAAGAATGGATTGACACACTCTTCAATGTCGTGTATGCGTATAATACATCACCCATACACTACCTCAACAATGTCTCTCCATATTTCTTTCTTCACGGATATAACCCACGAACAACGATAGAAAATAAATACGCGATAACAACAACAAAGCCAATGACCGAACGTCAAAACGTTCTAGAAAATTTGCAGACTACGAAAAATAACATTGCAGAATTAAAACAAAAAGCAGCAGAAATAAATTCCCGCAACTACAACAAAAACAAAGTAGTTCGAGAATTTAAAACTAATGACCTAGTTTTAATCAGACAAAGTAAAAACGTTGCGAAGAACAAGAACAAGTTCAAAGGACCATTTAGAATAGTGAAGAAAAATTCAGATCTTAACTATACAGTACAGTATACGAACAAAAATCTACCACCGACAGAAGAAAATCTTCATGTCAGAAGATTAATTCCCTACCACCAAAGACAAGACAATACCAAAGAAGATATTATCCCTCCAGAAATTAAAATATATTCCAAACTTGAAGATATTAAAATTCAAGAGGATAAAAAATCTTACGAAAAACCTACATTAGAAGACGTATCAGAAGAAGAAAATAACGAAGATGCAAAATCTGATATAGAAAAATCTATGAAACGTAAACCAGGTAGACCTAGAAAAAACCCAATAGGCTAAAAAAATCTTTACGTTCATATTATTCCACATATATACTTTAAACCCCTGTATATATTTTATCCATATTTTCCCATGTACATATACATATTTTATCCACGTACATATTCCCATATATATTATCATTATACTCAATCCAAAATATTCTACCTTGTAAAAATTATCCTTCCAATCCTCATACAAAACATCGAGAATATGCGAAAACCCAAAAAACTCCAATCACGCAGAACATATCTTCAAACATCAACTCAAACCAAGGGAAACAGAAAGGAACATCAATTAAATTTAAGAAAAAAGGGCATATATAAAAATTATATACGAAGAATTATAAAAATTAAATGTTAATAAAAAAGTGTGCACACATGTCAAATAAAATGAAGAAAAATGAAAATTATCAAATTGTGAATGAATAAGAAAAATTATACTCTAAGATGTTAATTAATAATTTATAATTTTACTCACCAACTATTTTCATTGAAGTTCGAAATTTAAACATTCTTATACGGACGACGACCTCCACGTCTGGCCATCGAGGACTTAGACGGACGTATAGGAATAAAAGTTCTTCCCCGATGCTCAGAGTCTTCTCTCGAAGCATTTCGATCTCTTCCAGAGAATACGTAAGGTAGAGATGGAATAGGCACAGGAGTAGCCCTCCTTGTCAGAACATTCCCAGGAGAAACCCTCCTTGATTTGTCATCCTGGATTCGCTTTCTTAAATTTTCGACCCGTCTAGCGAATTCTTTATCTTTCTCCCTGCTAATTTCTTCAGTGTCGGAAGTCGAATTTATTTCAGGAGTGGTAGCACGATTTAGAGATTTGTTTGCGCAAGCAACAATCTTAACGGTACTAGCATTTGTCGAATGTTGTTCAGTACGCATTGCCTCACCACACGTATTCAGCGTATCAACACGAGTGAGCTGAACTTGAGGATTGTCCCTCACAGAAGAAGAAATTCCATTTGCCGAAAACACCTTCGGACTAGCCGAAAGTATTTTGTCGCTAGGATCCTTCTTCATAGTAGAGACATCCACCTGAATAGACTTATTATCCTTCTCACGTCTAGTGATAGGAACATAGTCTACATCCCTATAACGTAGAGCATTTAACTCTTCCTTTAATTGTGTAGCCCCTGTGAACACATAAGGATATCTGGTATCCACATGTGGTATAACTACCCGCTCACGTATTTTGGCAAGACCAATCATATACCCAGGTCGCAATATTCGTTTGAATATTACGAAGTTGGAAGCAGGTGTTATCTCCACTGTAGATCCCCATTTTTCCCTAATGTACTCACGCAACCGATGGAGATTCCCATCTCGAGTCATGTGAATAACGTCCACATGTCGTAGATGTAGGAACCGACACTCCACGATTTCGTTAGTCTCATGCTGTATCATCAGCAACGAAGCTAACACCCCTGTCAAAAAAGACAGAGGAACAGCACACTCAGGAGTTAGCTCCTCTGCTTTGGATAAAGCAAAAGAGCAACCAATTTTTAACTCTACACCATTAGGAATGTATGGAGCAAGCGACGACAACAAACCACAGACAAATACTATAGCCTCATCGCACACCGTAAGATCGCAGAGATGCATCCATCTGATTGAACGAAAGTTCACATGATCAGTATGACCCCACCTTGTCATCTGGCTCTCTTGCCAAGAAGGTTGGTCAGGATGAGTGACGTAATTCACCATTGTCCAAACCTGTCTGTGTATTACAGATAAGGCTCGACGATAGCAACGACACCCTATCCAAGCTGATATCAGATCGAGCGTTACGTCATCAAACGTAATAGTCTCATCAGCAAGTGCAACACCACCTCTAGGAAAAATACGACTATCCAAAACACTTCTAGCACCCCTCATCTCGACAAGGTCTTGAACCTTTTCGTCGAATGATTTCTCAGGATATCTACATTCAGTTCTAGATAGCATTTTTCCTCTCGAGTCCAAACGCAATTTCTTTAACCCCTTTTGGATTGACTCCATTTTCCGAATATGGTTATAACGACTTACCACGTCTGTAAACTGTATTTCAGGTTTACAAAACCCAACAGGTTTCATAAACAAAAAGCGAACTACGCACAAAAAATCGAAAACGGAAAAAATTTTTATCAAAAAATTTCCGATCGCAACACGAGAAAATAAAAATTGCAAAAAAATAAAAAATTATTTTGCTTTAAGTTTTCTGTTCGAAAAAAGATTCGACGATCTCGCGAATATATTTTTATCCGGAAAAACACGAAAATAATATTCGTTGAACTCTCGAAACACACGAACAAGAACACACCGATAAAGCACACGAAAAATACGAAAAATTATTTCGACTAAAGCACGAAATAAAAGCTGAAGACGAACTGAATTGTTAACTCAATTCCACATCATTAAATATCCATACGATATTCCCCTTTTCACAATTAGATCACATACGATCAAATTAGTGACATCACCCTAAATCAGCAATACGTGACTTTTCAAAATTTTGATATAGACCATCGAACATAATTCCGATAAATTCAATTACGGTACTTTAATTTTTGCAAACCGTTCACATCTTGCAATTTTTGTATGTTGCAGATACCGTTTCTTTTCGATACTTTTGACTCTTCTATCAATTCCACTATCAATCAGCATAAAAGCAAATAGACCCGTTACAACGTCTATTACCGCTTCAACAGGAGCATATTTCGAAGAATATGAACATATTCGTATATATCAGCAAACCATACCAATTCTGTATACGGTACAATTGAACCTAACAGACTCAGCAGAATTCATACGAACGCATATTTATACTAAATACAAAGACAATTGCAACTGGGACGAATTAAAATGCCGTCTACACAGAATATCAAAAAGATATACTATCTTATTCGAATCTCTCATCGAATCAAATCTCGCACTGATACAAGATTTTTACCCCAAACCAAACCAATTACGTAATAAAAGAGAAACTGTCGTGACGAAAGTCAGAGACATTTTCGGAGATCTTCTCTCCATATGCTGTAGAGTATTAACCTACAGAGATGGACAATCACTCTTAGACAACGAACATTCCCTCAAATCCCAATATGATATTCTCAAATCAGCAGTATTAGAAGATCATTCAACCCTACTTAACGTCACCGAAAATTTAAAATCCTTCACAAAAAACTTTCAGTATTTTTACGACGATTTCTTTCATGCAAAGAAATATCTAGAAAATACTATAAGTCAATTTAACGAAGAAAATTATATTATTGGTGAAGTTACCAATTACGAAAATTCAGTACGAATGTACTATAATTCCTATCTTCAACATTCCATGAAGATAAGTTACGTGCTTAATGCATGTAAAGATCACAACCTACCATCCTCAATTGTATCAACTAATACACTTCAAGAAGATCTACGTAAACTCAAACCCCTTTTGTTGAAAAACAACATGGAACTTACCATTCCCGAACACGATTTTCTCAACTATTATCATCTAGATCTTATCAATTGTCATGTTCACAATGATAATCTAGAAATTGAACTTAAAGTTCCCGTCAAACAACTTAATGCTATTTTCTCAGCATATAAATTCATTCCCCTAACCTTCAGATCTCACGATGACAATTTATGCTCATGGGATCAAGAACCTTCTATTATTATCCATAATTCAGAAGATAATTCAGTACGATATATCTCAGGAACAGATTTACATTACTGTAACCCAGAAAAACCCCTATGCTATCTCCCAGATAACAGAGGTTCAGATAAAGTTTCTTCATGTGCTAAAACTTTATTCCTTAAAAAACCCTATGAAGAACTTATAAAATCATGTATTTTCAGATGCGAAACTAATAATAAGAAAATATTAGTCCACCAATTTTCCCAAAATAAATTTGCCATCACTAATCACAATTCACTTTCTACATATGATATAGTTTCGAATGAAATTAATATCATAAACATCGACAATAATCTTCCAGGAACCATCCTATTGACAGTACCCTGTCACATCAAAGTCTTAAATAAAGACACCAACGGATATTCAGAGGTTATCATCCCTCCAGGATTTCCTTGCCCCCTGGATATGTCCAATGATGTAACCATTGAACATCATATTCCCTTACTATGGACAAATTACGACGTAATCGTAGATTCCAACATTAGAAATACTATAGCATTACCAAGCATCAATGCTTATAACCCCAACTGGACCATGTATGTTCCACATTTCTCACCTATAACCCCAACCAACGAACTCCAATATAAACTTGATAATTTAGAAATAAAATATCATAAATTCAACGAAAACAGTTCTTTAACTTTAATCCAACTATTTGTAATAATATGGTTAAGTTTAAATACTATTATTATAATAATTTTATTATATCTATTTTTCAATTATATTAAACAACCAATACAAAGTCAACATGTAACTCAGTTACTAAATGAATTAACAAGCCCTATGAAAACAAAAGCTAAAAGCTTAGACGAAGAAATTGTTATTAAATGAAGAAAAAGAATAATGTCAAATTTATATTATATATATATACATTGTCAATGAATATTTGTATTATGAAAAAACATTTATATATCGATACAAACTTGTCATTTCTAAAACTTGGAAATTCAATGTATTTTATGTTATTTACGAAAATTGTATGAATTTTATATATTTGTATACTTACTATGTTCCATATTCCCATATCCTTCCATTTTACTTTCATTTCATTCAAATTCATGTTTTACTTAAAACAATGAATTTCAAAATACCCAGCATTATTATGTAATGATAATTTCGTATCATTCATAATATTTCTCTCTTCAATATATATTTCACATATATATCAATCACCTAAAACAATTCTTATTATAATGACGTCATGTAAACAAGTCATTACTTGCCTTTACTGACTCATTTGTTCTACATATTGTGTTTATAAACAAACATAAATACACTTTTCATAACAACTCTTTTCTATGAAACCATTTTGCAGATATTGCAAATACCCAAAATCACCATTTATGTCATTTCCTTAAACTCCTATTGGACAATTCTAAACTTGTATTGTCATAATTCTCCAATCATATTACTACCGTTTCCACTCTCCAAGAAATCGCCATATTCTCCTCCCAAAACACTTAACTATAAAAACTCATGTAACCATGTACAATTTGTCTACTTTTATCTATCTAAATCTATCTTTCTTATCTTTACCTTTTATGTTAAACTTACGTAACTTACAAGTTAACTGTTTTATATTGTGTATAATATAACCTTTTCAAATTACGAGTACTTAAATTACTTTTGTAACCAGTATTCTCGTTACAATAATCATATGAGGAATCCCAGTTTGAGCGCTTACTTAGCCTCAACAAAAAAATTTCAGCATGAAATAAAGTATTTTGAAATGCTTTTCACATTTTCTTGAATTTCTCGCAACAACTCTGCCCCATTTACTAACGCCGAAATCTTGATTTTATTCATACTTTTCTTAATGTAGATTTGTGAATTAGTGCTATATTACTATTTGGTAATAAAATCATTACCTATCACAATCGTCTGAAAAGAAGCTGATTTTTATTCTGTTCGATCTCTTGTAAAATATTATCAGAGTTATTTTATTATTTTTTATGTCATATCTTTTATTATCTGTTTGAATAATCAGTCAATCATTTTTGCTCTAGTATTTGTGCTGGAGAAAAGAAGCAATAGTTTATTTTGTCATCAATACTAATTGGATAGATATTGTTCATTTTTGCATTCTTGATTAATAAAATAAATACAAAATCAATGAATGTTGTATCTTATTTCTACTTTATTTCCATGTTTTCTCCGTTTGCCACAAAATTATATTAAAAATTAACGAAAAAAAACGTAGTCTCTCCGTCCACTTTTTTTTTAAAAAACTATTTTAATTACCGACGAAAATCGATTAAACTTTTTTTTTTTATTTATTCAGCTTGTGTACCAACCACCCATTTCACCATTTTCTTTTGGAACCATGAATTTTCAAACGAAAGGATTGATAGAGGGAGAAAAAACGCCTAAACTTAATCGTAAAGTGTACTTTTTTTGAATAAACTTTTTTTCGAGCCTAAATTAAAGTTTTTTTTGTACAATACTTTTTACCAATATTTGAGAAGTTGAAGGAGTTAGTTAATGAAAAAAAAAAAAGCAACCATTATTATTTGAGAAAACCCTGTAAAGGGAATTCCAAATTTATAATTTTCGTTATTTTTCGTTCAAATGGATTTTAAAAATGAGTGATGAAATATACAGTTTGAAAATTCATTTTTGAAGAAGACTTTAGATTTCGGATGTGTTTTCTTATAAATAGAAGGCTCTTGAATTATACTCAGAGATTCCAAATGTACCTTAAGGCATAAAATAAATTTCGTTTAAAGAAAATGAAAAAAATATCTACCTCACTTAACCTTCTTTCATTCATAAACCCTGAAGGAGCCAATTTCATGAATTATTACAGTCAAATAGATCAATTTAGCGAATTAATTACATTCGGCGCCTTTCACGTATTTACCTAGGAATTAATGTAAATAATTGATATTAACTGGTTATTGAAATTGCTTAAATTTACATAAATTCCTAAGAAAATAAAATCCAGCAGATGCGATCAGTTGGCAAAACTATCATATTTGATTGAAACTAGTTATGTTAGTCAATTACGTAAATATTTCATCTCTGAAAAAATTCACCAAATATCCTGAAATTCGTCAGACATTTACATAAATAACTGGAGAAATTGCCGTATCATTTTACAAAAAAGCCTAATCAAACGTATAAATATTCTGAAATATAATTTACCTATCAAAAAAATGTAATTTTCACCGTTCTATTCTATTAAATATAATTATTTTTCAGAATTACTTAGGTAGGCCTGTGTTTTTATATTTGGCGATTGGGCGGAAATTTCTGTTATATTATTTAGACTAGGTACCGTACTTTTATGTTGTTATTTTCAGTTTTCTTAAGTAAAAATTCTAATACCTATGATTTATACTCTTCTTAAAGACATTTTCAAGTAAATTTTCTTTAGAAAATCTACTTATTACGCTTGGTTAGGTATTAGCCTCCAGGGTTGGAGGTGGATACATTTTTCGTTTCATGATTTCAAAAAAATTTTGGCACCAATAACTCAAATTCTTATATATAGGTATATTTTTATATACATATATAAAAGTCCATTTATTCTTCCCACGGTAGAGATGGAAATTTTCATTAGATAATCACGAAATTTAGTACGAACATTCGTACTAAGCCAAGGACCAAACCAAGCCAAGGACCAGACCGGTTGATTTTGGTGCAAATTAGCTGGACGGAACTTACCTTAAAGTTTTTATTCCTTCTTTTTTATAATTTGCATGAACTTTTCTTTTTACAAAAATTAACCACACTTTGAGCTATGGTTTATACTGTTTCTATTGATTTATTCTATAAAAATTAAAATTTCCCATCTTTATAGAATACAGACTCGATTGGAGAATAGAGATGTGAGTTTAAACCATGTTTAACTCGACATCCGTTTAACATAGGATGAAGGTAGGTATCATTCACAGTAACGGTATAGTTGTTACAAAACAATACACGACAATAGTTTAAGTGTACATTATTATAAAAAGGTGGACAAGTTATTACAAAGGGTGAAAATAATAAGAGTGTATGAATAATGTAAGAATAATAATGAATGATAATTTGTACAGAACATTAGACTATTAAATAAGGGTGAAGTTTGAGTGATTTGAATTGGGTGTTGTGGGAAATATGAATATGATTGGATGTTTGAGAAAAATGTAATTTGGATAAAACCAATAAAATGTGAAGGAAATGACATAAAATAGGAGTGTTTAAGAAATTAGTAGGAATTGGAAGTAGTGCAAGGTATCGAAATATATTTGTAGGAAAGATGAAATCGTGGAATATAGACGAGAACAGTTTATAGTGGACAAGAGGTGATGTCATCGGACAAGTCAAGACTTGAAAGACAAGTTTGAACTAGTCTAAAATTATGGGAATAAAAGGAAGAATAACTGTATGAAAATATGAAGAATGATATATGAGAATACGAATTTAGAATGTATAAGAATATTTGAAACAAATCGTATAGAAATATCATTACATTCACCTAGGCAAAATGAACATTCACTTAATTATTAGTCTTTTGACTTATGACTATCATGCCTCCAACCAGTGCCAACATTATACCTAAATCACTTTTTAATTTCAAACCAAATTTGGAATAATCTGTATTCACTTTAAATTTTAATCTTCTTTGTCTATATTTTATGGTCACACTATACGGATATAAGTCCCCCATACTTGACAATAATCCCTTCAAAAAATTTAGTTTTATTAGACATAAGCATAGCGGAACCCTATGACACCACTTGCCATCCTTCATTTTCACAAATTTATCAATATTGATCAAAATTTTATAAAATATAAGAACACTTTCACAATCTGGTCCATAAATAAAATTGTACATAGACTTAAAATCTTATGAAAGGATAATAATATTTGAAATTGACACTGGCACTCTTTAAAAAAATTGAGTTTACATTTCAATCCCACACTAAACGCCCACACTTCTGACATATCAAGATGCCCATCTGCACTAAAAATGAATTCATCCATCATTTTCTGGATCATTACTTGCGACATATTTGAAATTTTGTATTAAAATCTTTTTCTTTTAATTAACAACTGTACTTCGAGGACACCTAAAATGCAACTAAATAATGTATCTACATAAATTTGTCAAAAAAACCATTTCTCTTTTCCATACTAGGAACATTCAAACCCATACAGTATTAACTGGTCATTTTATTATTGCTTATTATTTCATTATTTTTGTCTTGTTTTAAAGGAACATGGATTTTGTATTACACTATCTTGTTATTTCAACAATAATTATTAAGGCATTTGCACTTAACAATAATATTGAATCGCATATCATGTTACAACTGCCTTAACAGGTACTTATTTCCAAAAAATTGACCATATGTAAGAATATACAAAAACTTTACCTATTTCGTACATTTTACATTTAAATTTAAAAATATTGCTGACTGAGTACTAAGAAATTCTCTGTTATCCAAATCATGTGATACTTGTTACTGGAAAACTGTTTTTACGCAGAAACTATAAAACAAATTAAACTTTCAATAATGGATTTAAACTAAAATGTTGAACTCTTTTGCTTGAAACGAATTATTGCTAATAATAGCTCACTAGGTACACTTATATTTGACGTTCCTTGTCACATTTGTATTTTAAGCCTGGATTCTAATAATGATTCTTCTGTAATCATACTAGCAGGAATGCCTTGTCTGTTTTCCACTACAAAAAATTTACTAAAAATTGAGCATCATTTGCCACTCTTGTGGATTGACTTCACTATTGAGGATGATCCCTCACTTCCTTTAAATCTCAAACTATCCCTTCTCTCACTGCATACAATCATAATTGAAAAAACTTTGTACCATATTTCACACTAATGTCCTTTTCTAATGAAATCGCTAAACATTTACAAAATTTAGAATTAAAATTCCCCAACACTGACAGCGATTTGACTTCTTTTACGTTTATTAACTTTATATTGTTCTTTTGATGTATCATTATGTCATTTATTATTTCAAATATTATGTATTGTATTCATTTTTGTAACACGTATATTAATAGTCTTGTTATAGTTACCTAAATCAATAATTCCTACAGTAGAAGGTCCAGATGAGACCTCATTATGATTTGTTATGTTGTATCATATATATTATTCAAATTTTTTTTTACTCATTTTTAGGTTTATATTTGTATTCATTATTTACATTTGTTTAATATGTTCTTTACATACTTATTTTATATGTATTACCATCTTGTTCTGTTGGAAATCTTTGTGAGTGCGCCACAAAATTTTCAAAACACACAACTCATTTGTATCTGTCAAAACGGCCATATACAAATGCTTTATTTCACTCTTATATAGTTAAATCTAATTTTCTTTATTAAGCAAGTCTTTCGGATATTTTTATTTTTTCTCCCCCCCCCTTTAGAAATTATAATGAGAATTATAGAAAAAAATGCGTTTACATTTTCCTCACAAATATCATGATGAAAATATTCTTTAATAATTTAAATGAAAAAAATGTGTGTCTTTCACAGGAAAGACCACATACAGTGGAATTCTAATACTCCACACATGAAATTAATAAAGTGTAAACTTTTGCAATATCAACAAGTCTGGCCAAACTTTCTGCTGTTTTTAATGTTCAACTTTTTGTCTTCTGATTCTTTTCTTCCATTTTATTTCCCCTCTAATTTTAACTACCCACATACTGAATTGGTGAACTGTTTTCAATAAACCAATAAAATGAAAGCTTTCAAAGAAAGATCACAATTTGTTCTCTTAAAGTATTGTAATTTCATATAAATATTTAGACAAACTTTACTTTATTTGTCTTCGTTTTCATTTAGTCTTACAAGCAGTCTTGCTTTCTGACGTTAAAGTTTACTTTAGTATAGTAAACAAATTACACTTTGTGATTGTTCAGTAAATACATTTTTTGTATTTAATATTTTTGTGAGTTGTTTTTTTACCGGTATGCTTTTATATTTCAATTTTACCGTTTTCATCCGCTACACTAACTCATTTATATAAATAGTAAGTAGACAAAAACTGTTCAAAAATATTGATTTCATAATAACCTAACTTTCAAAAAAACTTAAATTTATGACTTATTTTGGTGAAGTATTTACATAAAATTGGTGTCAATGGAATACTTCAAGTCTTTTTGCCGGCTTTTCCCTTTTGCCCAAGAATTTTTGTGAAAACATGATTTATGTAAATGACCGCAACATAAAAAAGTTATTCAAATTTCTATCAAACAAGTAAGATTCGCAATTTCTATTCGAAAGTCATGAAATTTGGTATACTTATTCAGTTCTAGAAAAGGATAAACCATTTTTTTTTGTCCAGATTGGCTGGATTGTACGTCCAATACATTCTGTTATGTTGTATTTATGGGGCTTAAATGGTTCTTAAATGTGTAATTTTCCAGAAATAGTCACGAAATTTGATACAGACATTAAATACATGGTATTCTAACATTCTGCAAAATTTGGTTTCAACCAGCTAAACGATTCATGCCTAAAAATGATTTGAAAAAATTTTTAATTATTGCTAAAAAAAAAGTACGTAGATGATTCCATAAATGAAATAAAGAAGCTGGATGGAAAGCAAGCTTGCTCTTATTCTATTTGCAAAGCAATCAATAAATAACTTGTTACCTATGAATTTTATAACTACACAACCAATACTGCAATACACTTCATTATGAATTTCATTGATACTTAATTTTAAACGTAATTTTTACCCAATATTCTGCTATAAATACTTTTGATATTTTATTTATGGTATTTATTTATTTATTTATTTATTTATTTATTTATTTTTTTGGTGAAGAAAGCTCACATTTTTTTAAGTTACTTTTTTCATTTTTTTTTTTTAGCTTGGAGTTGCTTTGCCACAGGAGGATTAAAATGTTCTGCAAGCTAATAATTCTTATGTGAAGAAACAGTAAACAAGTAAGAAAAAATGTTATCAATGAGGCTATCAATCAGAGAAAGCTACGTTCAGTACGTTCGTATTGCCCCAGTCTTCTTTGAGTCTTACTTAAGGAGCTCTTAAAGTAAAACTATGAGCTTAAGCTTTATTACCCGATACGATTTTTTGCTCCTAAAAGTACGCATAGATGAGCCTCATATCTCACTCTAGAGTATTGTTCTTCCCGGCCACGACTAAATAGTCGACAAGTACCTGTATAAGATTTATAATATGGTCGAAAATTAGCAGTACGTATATCTTTTCATTTTTTTAATCTTTATTCTTCCTCTTCATCATCTCACTATATCAGGTCCACTGCTAACAATTCAAGGTTATGGCAACTATGCCCATAGGAACTGGTTTTCATGCTTAGGTTCAATTACCCCCCGTATACGTCGATTCGTGGAGTGTTTATGTAAATTGTGCATTAATAAACTCGGCTCTGTGCAACGTTTAAGTACTCTCCAAAAATATGGTCACGATTTTAGACAGGGAGACCAGTTTATTATTATTATTTTTCTTTCTTTCGTATATGTACATTTTTTTGGCCGAAAATGTTCTCTTATTGCCCATTAATTATACGGGTTATTAAACTGTTAAGTTAAATTAAATAGTTTGAAATCGGAGGCGTGCCCCCTCCTTATTCTCTGGGAGTAAATGTCATGGTATGGAATGTATATTTGAAAGAAAAAAAAAATTATGACTCAACGTGAAAATCGCCGAGATCTTCGTGCATACTGGAGTTTAACTATTTTATAAGAAAGGCGAATTTTGTTAACTCGTATCGTACCCATTGGCAACTGAACGGATCTTCATGGAAGGGGGTGAAAAAGTATTCACACCATTAACAAATGATAACTGATAATTTTCCTTGGAAGTTTGTGGCTATTTTCAACGAAGATCTCAATTTGTCCTTTGAAATCTTTCGAATATCGAAAGTGCTGGTTACCAAGTTTGTAATGGGTAGGTTGTCTCAGAGACGCTATCCGATAATTTGATATCGTTTCTGAAAGGCATGTAAGAATTTTCTTAGAATACGTTTCAGACATCGTAACCGCACGCATGGAAATTGTTCTGAAAAATTTCACCGTAAAATGTGTTGGAAATTCTACGCAAAAAATGACCTTCTGAGCTTCACCGGTGAAGGGCTATGTGTAGGCAGGGGACTTGGGTCCAGTTCTGGACTCAGAGAATTAGGGGGCTTTGACGTCAAGTACTCCGCGTAGGAGTGATGCGATTGGATCAAATTTCAGGATTTTTTATTTCATCAAAAACTATTATTAGGTACAGAAACTGATAAAATAATTATAGAACTCTCCCACCTTTCGAGCCCCGTAATTAAAGTGAGCTGTTTTCCTCTTAAACGTAGTTTTTTTTCCTATTTTGAATTAAAGTAATACTATTACTTTTCTCACGTATTTTACTGTCGGTACCATGTTTCCTTTTCTTTTTGTTAATTTTTTATTTCGCAGGGGTACCACGAAAATAAGGAATGCTAACTATGATTTGCTGTGTGTTTTCCTTGTAATTTGTACTTTTTTCAATTTTGTAATTCAGAATCCACTTCGACTTTTCACATTCTTGGAAGCTGTTTCACAATTTTCATGACGATAAAATTTGAGTTTTACTTGGTTTTATTTCCAAAAAAAAATTATATTTTGATTTTTTTTGAGTACGTGAGCGCCTTGATTGACTGGGCTTATTTTCACATTAATCAATCGACACAAATTGATGAGTTTACCCAACATGTTTGGCGTCTATCGCTTTTGACAGTGTGCGATATCTCCAATCAATTTTAACTTTTGTTCATTTTACCACTTTTGTGTTTATATTTGCAATTTGTTCTTTAATTTTAGGTTCTTTTGATTTATTCAATGCTGCACTGAAAATCACTTTCTATAACTTGCACCATCTTATACTTGTTGCGTTTCGATTGTCCTCAACTTCAATTTTTATTGTGCTTTCCAATGCTACACAGGATTCAAAATTGTAAAATTCCAAGAAAATCCTTATCTTATATAAATTTATACAAATTTTTTACTAGAAAGAATTGGAGAACATCTCCAGTTTTCCTTTCAGAACACTTTTTCATGACTAAATGTGAACTTTGGTTTGAAGTTATAAGTTCAATATTTTACCTGATAAATCGATTATCGCTGCGAAGAAAATCCTTCTGATTGTATTTTTGATAAAACGCTCAAATCCTTTGTTTTTTTAGCTTTTCTAAGCTTTCATATTCGAGAATTTATTATCTGTTAAGATGGCTCGAAGCGACATTTTTTTGGTGACTATTCTATGACTCCAGAAACTATTTCTGAGAAATGCGGCATCATGGCTTTATATCCAAGTAGTTAACTGTCCTCAGTTCTGAAACTAATTCTTTTGTTCGTATGACTAGTGACTCCTAGCTTAGAATTAAAACGGAAAATTGGTTAAAAATATTTCCTTTTTAATTGTTCTACGGCTGGTACGAGTATCTCTGTTTATTTTGAGGTTTGTTGTGGGCTTTTCAACGCAGGTGTGACATATTCTCCGCTACAGAAGACAAAAAAAGGTGGAGCATTTTCCGGTCCGTTACATCGAACATCCTTAGTATTAAAGAAAAATTGTACTTCCCAGCTCCTTCTTATATTTAATTTTATTCAAGTATGTATATATAGAGAATTACCTGAAATATGGAAGAAAAGAGAAAAAGTGTGATTTCTAAACACGAATATGTCGTTGTCATTATTTTATGGTATTATAAAAATTTTTATTTTTAAAATTACGGTAAATTTATGACGGTGTTTACTGCCAGAGATGCGTTTTTTGTGTTCTTTTCTCGCCAGTTTTCCACTCGTTAATTTCTATCACTACCGGTACAAAAAATTACTCGTTTAAATGCCGGATTCTTATCAAAGAAAAAGAAAAAAAAATTTTTCTGTTAATTTTTGCACATGTTACACATGTAAAGGTTACAATTAATTCGAATTTTCGGTGTTTTTATTATTATTATTATTATTATTATTATTATTATTATTATTCTGTGTGTGTAGGTTTATTTTTTGTTCATTTTTTTCTTTCATATAGGCATCTACTTGTAACGTCATTAAAATTTTTTTTTATTTTCTCATCAGCAAAACGTCAAACTTTTTCGAATGTATCCAAATTTTTCTTCTTTTTTTTTTAAATTCACTGATGGAATTAAACCAGTAATTTTGCACATTTTACGGCGAGATTGCAACCACAAAAAATATTATTTCTTGTACAATTTATATGCTTGAATATTAGGGCCACGTTTGACCTTAAGCCATTTTTGTTGCATGCGAAACGGATACGATGCGCAAATTCAAAATATTTGATATGTGTGTGAATTGAGCTTTTCATTTATATTTTTATTTATTTATTTTTTTTTTTGATTAACAGCGTTGTGTTTTAACGATTTGTGGTATGCTTCATTCCGTATTTTTGCTAAAGCTCAAATAAAATTTAAAAAAGAACAAAAAAATCGTTAATATTTGCTAGCAAGTGTAACGACATTGGTTGTTGAATTGTTTGAAGTGAAAAAAATGTTCTTTGCAACTTAACGAAACATCACCTGTTATGAATAGATTTATCTTAATTTAGAGAAACACATTCACACTTCACTTTAGTTTCAAGTGAATGAAGCAGTAGTGCCAAATCAGGTTTCCATATTTCTCGCGAAGAATGACCAAAAAATATTTGGTTCAACTTTACGTTTCGCTTTTAGGGTAAAAAAGTGTTTGATTTTTAAGTAGGTTATCTACGAAAATCTGCTTATTAATTTCGTGATCATAGAAGGATACAGGGGTGGAGGAATAACGTATTTTGTTTCGTGATGTAAGGAAAATTTTAGCATCATGTTTGGAAATTCATTTATGTACTTGTATAATTATGTATGTACAAGCCCTGAAGCGACACTCCGTGGTGCTTTGCCTTGTGTTGGCCCTGGATTTTTAATTTTTTTCTGGTAACACTGTAGAATTTATTGTTTTGGAGGATACAACAAACAATTTTTTATTTTTCATGTCTGTGTGTGGTTGAGTGGGTAGTGGCACATGCACATGGAATATGAGGGAATAATTGGTGAAATAAGGGGAGATCATTTTGTGAAATAATTAACGGCTATATGATGTATTATGTATGTATATATGTACAATTCTTGTTAACATGGTACAGAACATAATTTTTATTCAATAGTCAAAAATTTGGACTAAACATTAATACTAAATGAAGGACAAGACTATTCAAATTTGGTATGGATTGGTTGTATGATACTGGTAAGTGCAATTATGTTGCATTTTTGGCAGTTTAATGGTTCTAAAATGAATAATTTTCAACCATTAGTCCCGAAATTTTAAATAGACATTCAATTAAAACTATTCTGACATGCTTTTGAATTTGGTTGAAATTGCCTTTGCAGTTAATGACCTAGGGCTATTGGAGAGTCTAAATTCAATAAAATTTGCAAGCATTGTCTGATAGTCACAAATTTTCATGCGAACATTACCTCTAACACAAAGATAAGGCGTATCAATTTTGGTTTCTATTGGTTAATTTGTTTCCAAGTTATTAGTTATTTAAATTTTTATCTTTTTTTAACTTCAGATAGGTAATAGCCCTGAAAAATCTATCTTTCAAGCTAAAGCATGACAAACTCCTCTTTCAGCCTATAAAAAATAATACCTTGAAAAAGGCAATTTTCATTCCTCCATCCACCCACCTCCCCTGCCTGTATTAGAACACTAACTGCCACATCACTCCCCCCAGTATAGCAGACTGTAATACGGCTAATAATGGAGGCGCCTTGTGGGTAGGTATGTGCACCATTGCTTGGTGATGCACCCCTTATCACCCCCCTGTGGCGCACACCTTACAGCACTGTCACATTTCAGCAGTGACACCATGAAAAACTACCCACTGGCTTTGCATGTCTGAGAGATGGCGTTGTTAGTCATCTCCCACATCACATTGGGGCACCACTTGTGGGTGTGTGTGTGTGTAGATATACACACGACATCACACAATACCAAAAAGGTGGAGTATGTTCTTTTGTGTAGACATATGTGTGAGCCTAGTTCAGTATTCAAGTTTAGCTATGTAGATGAAATACATAGCTGTGAGTGCAAAAATGTAGTTTGTGGACTAAAAGTCACCTGGCCTACTAAGTGATTGACAAGTGTGTAATACACTCGTTCGTCAACGACTACCCGTTGTCATATATATATATATATATATCAATAGTTTGGCCTTGAAACAACATAGGATACATTTGTTTTCAAAATGAAGGTATGCAGTATAATAATACTCATGGTTGTAAGAGGTCTGTTTTTTCAAGGAGGCTCTGGAAAATCTCGTGTTTCAACCTAAAAAGAAAACACAATTACTCCAAAAATTAATTTTTTTTCACCCTTGCATATCTCCCTTTTACTAATTCGATCCAGAGACATTATTTACTTATTTGGATACAAACTTAATTCTTAAAATCATATGCGTCAGTTTAATTTGAGGTAGGTGTCTACTGGGTAATTTCTGGGTTCTAGTATCACTCCTTTCTTCTACTCTTTACTGATTTTATTTCCTATTCTATGTTCTGGATATTTTTTTGATTATCCTTTAAACTTGGGGCAGATGCTAATCTTTTTTTTACTCTTCTGGAAATAGGTCTAAAGCTACCTATTACGTTGAAGAGAATTACTATGTAGTGAGATGAATCAGTCATGGGTCAAAGTATCAATTGAATTGACCTTTTTCTAAGATCGGGTTGTTTTTAGGTTAAAAAGATTCGTTTTGTTGATGAAGGCTAGAAAATGAATTTTTCAGGACTATTATCAGAAGGATAAGAGGGAAAATCACGCTGAATAACTTACAAATTGGGAACAAATTGACCAATCAAAACCAAAATTGGTAGGTCTGGTCCTTGTATGCTAGGTACTGTTTATACAAAATTTCGTGCCTATTGAAAGAGAATGGCAACTTTTATTGAGATAACATGAAAAATTAGCACCTCCAACGCCCCAGGGAATGAACCATTATACTAATCGGAAGAAAATTTGGAATCATGTTAGATATACTTCAAATCAATACCTATAACAAATTTTGAGACCATAGCTTGAAAATTATTCCTTTTAGAGCCATTAATCTGCCATAACTGCAACAAAATTGCCCCTATCAGACGTAACATAAGATCTATCTGCATCAAAATTCGTAGGTATTGTTCTTGATATAAAACACATAGGTATACCAAATTTCACCCCTATCTATTGAAAATTGCGATTGGTACGCTATTCAATGAGAAATGCATATAAACTGACCTATCGGACGGACTATCTGGGATCCATAATTCGAATGAAAATAATTTAAGATCCCACCGTAATGAATTTTGGATAAATTTGACTGACTTTATGAATGGGTGTCAAATGTTTCTTTTGGTTTTTATTCTTTTCTTCTTCATTTTTTCTCCGGCCATTTTTTTATTTTTTTATTTTATTTATTTATTTTTTTTAAAGAAATCACGCAAACCTGTCAAATAAATACAACACTAATATTAAAACTTCTGTATTCGTTACAAAAATGTTCATGAAGTTTCTTTTTTTTCTTTTTTCTACAAACACGAACAGAATAATAAATCCATGGAATAGTATCGATAAGAGTGTGCAAAATTATTTGCCTCCAGCCTGTACCGGATAAGAAAAAAAAAATGATGTAGCTTTTCCGAAACATTTTCTTTATTAGATATGCCCTCAGGTTAGAATAAGCTTGTCATTAAGAGGTTTTATTTTGAGTGAAAACAGAGTGGCCAACATTTGGGAAAAGTTGCACCGTATTCAGTCGTAATTCTGTAAGTTTGATGAAATGGAGGGCATAAAATTTTTAAAATGTCTGCTTGTGAAACAGAAAACGACATACCTACTAATTCTGAATAGACCCGCTGCGAGTGGGCGGTATTCTTTAGCAGTTTTCTTGATCTCATTGTGAAAATTTCGTCTTCAATTTTATAGACAGTATTTCGCAAAACGTCAATCTTTCTTTGAGGGGGGTATCTACTAAAACTTAAGCACTTTCGATGTATGATGGTTTGCTTGGTTTACCCTGGGATGTATCACTCAATAATACACAAAAATATTACTTTCACCCCTTTTTGTGTTCCAGAGGGGTCCAAGAACTGATTTAATCCAAAATTTGGATCAGAAATTTGAATTCAGTGCTCCAGAGAACATATCATACGATACCCACTGGAAAATATGAGGAAAAATTATTTTAACCCCTTTTCTGTAGACCCAAATGAAACCTGATATAAACAAGAACATAAAATAATATTCACCTCGCTAACCATTAAAAATGATGAAAAAAGATATCCATAAGCAGTAGTGACAACCAGATAGTTAAACAAGCGTCTCGCGTCAGCTGGATGAAAGTATCATTTGTAAAAATGGTTTACTGTTTCTTATGTGTGCGTGTTAGTGAGTATAGTAGACACCAGCACAGAACTGGTGGAGGGATCTTTCAGACGATGTGGAGAGCCTCAGCCAGGGCATGCCACTTTGTATGTTGGCAGTGGCAGGGTGAAATCCAGGAGGTGGGGCTTGGCCCCATCTCCTTGTTTCCCCCAAAGTGGCATACCATGGACCAACCTCCCATATATGCCCGAAAGATTTCACCACTTACACAATTAGTGAATCTAGAATCTGAACTCATTGTAACAAGAAAAATGTATAATCAAGAAATAATTATTTTTAAAAACATTTTAAAAAATTGGCGAACGTAACAAACTATTAAACAAATAAAAATTTAAAAAAAAATTTAAAACTGTTGCCTTCTGGAATTTGACCCCGACACTACTCGAAAGTAAAACCATGCCTCTACCATAGTGCCACGGAGGCTGGATGATACATTTCTAATTACGATGCTGTACTGACAAAAAACCACATTACAATTAATAATAACCTTATAATGAATGATAAAACTCGCCTGGAACGAAGGTTTTTTTAGATATGCAATCTGCCTATCAAAAAATTATGTGATTTACGCTAAACTCAATGGAAAGAAAATGTATCAAATCTCGATTTTTGATATTATAATATGATTTCTTTAGGTTTGGTAGTCATTGGTTAGTCCTTCATAAGGCATTGATGGAGATGAGAATTTTTGGTTTTTGTTGGTACTTACTGGTTATTTTTTCAGTTTTCTTTCAGAATTTTAATTTTATTTTTTAAATGCGGTCACAAGTTTTAATTCACCTCACCCGAGCAAAGCTCAGTGAACCTGGTACTATTTTAGGATATGTAGAGATAGAGATGTAGAGATTGGCACTGAGAGGGTGAGACAGCAAAAAATATTGCATTTTTCAAAAAGGTCCAACAAAATACCACCCTCAATTGAAAATATCAAGCTTATTATAGGTTTATGGCTTTAGGACGTTTTCGTATACCGAATTTATTATCAAGTGCCTATTATTTTGAGAGAGTTCTTTCCTCACGCACATTCATATATTATGTAAACATACACGTAGGATTCCCTCTTTATCTATTGTTGTTGTTTTTTTTATTTTCCTTTCCACAGAAACTAAAATTTATAAAATTTTTACAAATTACACCCACAATCAAAATTTTTTCCCATCTATCAGCTCTACCATCGAGTGAGGTTGAATAATTTACAAAGTCGACTCGTATACTTATTCAAAAAAACTATTACGAACACCATCAATAAACGCATTTGCATTCCTTTATTTGTTTAATCACGATTTGTAAAAATAACCTGTTACATTTTTTTTTCTACCATGTAAAGGTTTATTTTAATTACAAGGTTTCCTTTTCTTCCTGCTCCAAAAACACTTGTAAACAACATGAAAAATTATTTTTTGGTTGCATTACCAGAAAAGAGGTACCTAGGTATTTTAGTTATTGTGTATTTTATTTTATTTTTTTCAATTCGACTTGCCATTTGAAATTCCTTTTCAGTTTTGTGTATTTTAACCAAAAATTCAATTATAATGAACGACTTAAGGTCAAACTCATGTTAATTATAGTGCGTCGAAAACGTTTTTCGTAAAATTTATGTACTGTTTAGTAAATAAAATATAAACGTAACGTGCGTTTTTATACGACATGGGACACTTGAAAAAGCCGAATGAGACAAAGAGAGAATAACAAAAAAAAGAAAAAGAAAAACAGTCTTATCAGAATTTTCTTTTTGCTTACTGTGTATAGTTTTGTGTTTTCTCTTGGATACGTAGTTCTCAAAAAGAAAATAATACTCCTAGCGTACATATTATTTTCATTTATTATGCAAGTTCTTATTTTCAAATTGTTCGAAAAGTATTATAATATTCATGTCAGTCTGATAAGTGGTTGTATTTTCGTGCCGAATATTGTATAGGATGAAACGTATAATAAAAATAAATTGTTTCCATTTTAAAGTTTAATTACCTATTTTACGTAAATTGTTTTAAATAAGCAGCGTGGTAAAATTTTCATGAGTAATTTAATTATAATTTTGGCCATCGTGATGACTTGTAAGTCATTTTTAGGGAGTAAAAACATGAACGAGAATTTCGTTGTTCATGGAGGGAAGGCTATTTTATTAACATGAAGCGCTGGTGTGAATTTGAAAATATGAAATTGCTTCTGCGCGTAAATATTAATTTAAATTACACGTACTGGTTGAACAGTGATCGCAGGACAAAATGATAGGCGGAGGTAATGATGATGAGGAAAACAGTGCAAAATTCAATTAGACTTTGGATTTAACAGCGTATAAATGAGAGAACGAGAAAAAAGTGAAAGAGAGAATTTGAAAGATCTGCAGAATGAAATAATTGTTGGACCATACCATTTATTTATTTACTGGAGACTTTGCATAGGATAGATTGTTGGGCAGTAATTTGTTCTGTGCAACAATTAAAATAAGATTTTTGAGGAGTACCGTCAAGAGATTGTTGACAAATGACAATCATTTTTATTTCCAGGGGTGTATTCTCTGGGTATGCGGGGTATGCGGCGTATACCCAGACAGTTTTTTAAAATTAAAATTTATTTTCTAACGGCCCGGATGAAAAAATTTTTTTTGGGGTCTAGCTATTTATAATAAATAAAATCAACAATTTAAATAAACTAATGCAGTGGCAAATTTTTTCTCAGCGCTACGCGCAAAAACTAGTCTACCATTTAAAAAAATATGAATATACTATTCAGTTATATTCTGTGCACAGCACATTTGATTTAACATAAACATGCGTTTGTCTGAGTCATTACCTCTGTTTAACAAATTACATGAAAAATCCAGGCGCATGCAACCAATGTTACCTATGTGAAACTGGTTTTAAGGAGGCGAGGGTACGTGATAAATGTAGAGCATACCCCGGCCTTAATAAGTCATACAGGATTTTGTGGGTAACTTTTCGTCTTTTCATTCACTCAAACCTGTACCTATCTACCATCCCTTACCAGATGTAACTCTTAGGAGCAATTGAAAATAGGTACCTAACTTAAATTTGATTTCTTTTGTCATGAAATGGAAAATTTACACTATCACACCCCTAACCTCTCTATGAAATCAATTTTAATAATCCAGTTAGAAAATAGACTGGGTAAAAATAGGTCTACTCCACTTTTTACCAAATTTTATTCATGTTTGTCAATTTTTGGGGAAGTTAAGATTGTAGAATCTTGATTTCTGTTTGGGAGACATTAACCAAGAAAAAAAACATTTCTCAGCATTTTGCCAAGAAACTTTTTCATTTTTTTTACCACAAAAATCGATTTTAAAAGTTATACAGTTTAACTTCCACGCCCTTTATATGTTATTTAGCACATACCCAAACTTTGAGAACACGTACACTACTGCCTATTTCCTTTTTCTGTTTGGAGAAGTATGTGCTAACACAGCAACAAACTCTTATAGTGCCTGCTATTTGATACGGGAATACGAGTATTTTTTTGTGCGCTGGGTCGAGATTTTTTTAAAATAGACAAACAAGACTTGAATAAAGAATGACGGGTAGACTTTCATTATATTTTTCAAATTCCTAAATTATATGAGTGAGTACCCTTAGAGGGGAGATAAAGAGTGCGAATTTCCTTCTGAAACGATATTTTTGTATCGTTCATAATACTTCCTAAATTCGTATTCTTAATTATCATCATCACTATTACTTTCAATCTATTTTCTCTTATTATTCCATTCATAAATTCTCACGTCATTTCTACAAGTCAAGCCTTGCTTGATGACATCATTTCCTACATAAACAGTTACTGTATTTACTCAAAACCTATGAACTCATTTCTTGTTTATACTATTTTTGCAATCTTGCATATATACTAATTTCCACTAAATTATTTGTGAACACCAACTTTATGTCATATTCTTACAAGACCATTGGTCATATTTCATGTACATATATTTCTATTAACCAATAAGATTAAAACCCTTCTCCAACACTGTAAATTTGCTTGAACCTCCTCTTTAGACTAATAATCAAAATACTATATAATCTCATGTTTTGTACATCTACATTCATTCTTTTACTGTCTCAATTCAATCTTTGTAACTCTTTGATAATCTAACTAATTCTTTTAATTCTTGATGTTATTACTGTTCATGTTTTATAAAGTTATTGTTTAATACACTCTTTTACCAACTTGTGTATTTTAAATGTTCTGTTACGCTATATAACTATCACAGAATAATTTACACCTTCTCACAAATGACAATATATCACTACCTCTATTGCCAAAATAAGTACCCAATCATCATTCATATCTTCTGGCTTGTAATCTTTTTCATACCAAGTACTCTATAACAAGTAAAACTTCTAATGGCATACCTTCTACTAATTTTGAGAAGAAGGTTGATTCCCGACAAAAATTTCCAACAGTTTGTAAAAAAGTGAAATCCGAAACCCTCGTATAAGAAAGTACCCACCTAGTAAATTCTATCCACCAAATTTAAAACATATTCAAATTCTATTCATAGTTCTTTACACTGAAATAAGTGTAAAGACATTAGCCTCTCAAAAATTCCCTGGCCATGTTAAATTTTCTAACTTTCTAAAAATTTTTTCTTTTCAGTTTTGTTTTGTAAATTGAAATTTTGACAAGTTGTTATTAACAATACAAAAATTATTAACTATTAGTCGGTAGATGAGATTATGATTCATGGAAATTTGGCATAAATATAAATCAGCAAAAAAATTATCTAGGCCTTCATGTGAATTGTAGGGTGTAAAAATAATTAACTACCTTGCACGAGACCTTGATATGAAGTACAATTGCAATTATTCTCATTTTTTGTATAGAAAAATCATTTAAAGAAAAGAATTTGCTTACCTCATTCCAAAGGACTTCATATGTTTAAGAAAGGTATTGAAATTATTTAAAACAAGTTTCCGTGGTACCTCCTATTTTAACAAAATTGGAATCTCTGGACTGTGATAAATCAAGAATTTGAATTCTACAATGCTATTGTAAGTCGTCTCACAAAAATTTATTAACCACTTTAGTTTATAAAATTGAATGAAAAAATAAACAAATTCAATTTTGTTTAGCATCTAAAACCATATTGTAGAAGGACCTATTTGTAGTGGTAGGAGTTTAAGTTATATGGTTTAACATCGCAAGGAGCAATAAAATATTAGAGTTGTCACACACCTCAGCACGCGCCTCTGGTAATATAACAACTGGTTAGTATCGCCTCAGCCCAGTATCTCCAGTCATGTCAAGTCCCTAGGTGCGCACGGGACTTGGCAATCCTTTGCAGTACTGAGTACTGGGGTGCGATTTCAAACAACGGGTGCACAATCGATAATGTTGATAATGCGCATGCCTTGATTCCAACATTCTCTTCTTACTGCAAAGGTGGGAATGGTGCTCACCTCTGCAGAAGATGCACATAGTGGTTGGAACTTCTGGGGTACAAACCATTGATGCCGGGATCTTCTGTCCCAATGGCAATTGTACCCATGTTGAGCCTACCGGATCGGTTGTGGATAAATTTTAATTAGTGTCACTATTATTCATTCTGTTCGAACGTTTATTTGGTTGTTGTCGAAGATTGGATTTATTCTGTCCTCTTTGGTTCAATTTATTTTCTATGGAAATAATTGCAAAATTTCTCCTGTCTTTAGTTTCAGAGGAGTTTATGTATTGTGGGGGGATTAGGTTTATCGACCTTTTTTGGTACGGAAGTACAAATAGGCTCCGATAACTCCCTAATTTTGATAAACGATTTAACTGCTTCGAACAAATGTTTAACATGATGTTCGCTACTTTTTAAAGTTTTTTGGTAAGATCAAGGGGGAAAATTTTTTACTACTATGTTAAATAGTTGCTCCTCATCGATTACTTTTGCAAGTAATCGGTATCTGTCAACCATAATAACAACTGGTTAGCGTCGCCTCAGCCCAGTATCTCCAGTTATGTCAAGTCCCTAGCGCATCGCTAGTGCGCATGGGACTCATGGGCGTAGCCATTACACTATTAAGTACAATGACTTCATTATTTTACTGTTCAAATTTAATAAAAATCGGAGTCTTTATGGTAAAATTCAAATTCTTTATTTATCCTAGTTAAAGAAGTAGGGACTATAATTAGTTCAGTGATGTTAATGAATAAATTTTGATGGTATTGTTTCTTGGGGACTTGTTGGTAGAACAAACTAATGGTTTACATTTTTGTGGTATTGTTTTTACTGCATATAAAATGATGGCCAAGTATCTAATTTAGCCGCTGCGCTGAATTTTTACCAAAAAAAAAAAAAAGAAGTTAATTTCAAGAGTGAATTTCTTCATTATTTTTGTGAAATGCGGGCTGACTACAACTTTTCAAATAGGCCTACATAACTTTCAATATGACCCATATTTATACCAAATTTGGAACAAATGAGTAGTTCAAGGATCATGCACTCCACTAGAAAGAAACTGTTTAAAAGTTTGTCCTGTTTATCAACTGTTTAGAAAAAAGTTAGCGTAGGTATCAATGTTTTGGTCAGAACAAAACATTTTTCGGATGTCAATGCTATAAAATATTCAACGAATTGCTGTTAATGTTGATGTTTCCTTTCAAAATGTCTACAGATTTTCGAAAATATTTGGTATCTTTCAAAATGAAAGAAATAAATTCAAGCCGGAATTTTTGATTTCATCTTTTGAGAGAGTTTTAAATAGGAGATTGAGTGAAAAATTGTGATCCTAGATATTCTATTCCATTCCATTTCTTCGAGAATCATGCAGCCACGTAACATGGCTTCGAGCCATACTAATTAGAATTACAAATCATTTTGTATTATCTTGTCAAAAATCTTATAATAAATCTATTGAAATTTAAAAAATTTTTTTAAACAATCGTCCTAATATATGAAGCGCCCTTTGGTTGGGGGCGTCTGAGTGTTGGAAGAACGGAAGTTTTTGTAATCTCCTTAGCTTTTTGTATTAAAAAATAAAAAAAATAATGTTTTTTAATAACAAATTTTTGATGTTTCTGATGAAATTACAAAGAACTATTCTAAGAAACAGAAATTCACTGATCAAAAATTGGTTAACGTAAAGAGAATAGAATGGACAATTAGTTTTAATTACTCTGTATTAAAATTATAATTTTTTTTTTACGATACTTTCTAATCTTCACCAAATTTAATTTTACAAGTTTTACACGTGTTAAAAAATAATGTTATCCCAAAAAGTGTTGTACTGATGTTTTTAGATCCTTAAATTAATTACTAACAAAAAATAGTCATTTTTTCGACGATTAAAGTGGATGATTTCGTAGATAATGCCTAAAGTACTTCATGGTAGGCAACTTGCTTAGCGCTTGTCAGTCCTAGAAAAGTTTAAACGAAAAAATATTGAGGATGGCTATCTGCCATTCACATTGTCAGATGGGATTCAGCTTAGTTAGATGAAAGTGGAATTTCAATGTAGAAGTAGAAGATCGTCTACGATGATTTTGTAAACTATTATAAACATTTTCATCGTGCCAAATCGATAATTTGGTCGTAATAGTTGGTATTTTTTCTGTAATAACAATATACTCGTCGTGAGATTAAATTTTGTCAATTTTTCACAAATTATGTAAGTCCAACATTTAGGTTACCCTCAGCTTTGGCTTTCCTCATCAGATTAGTTAGGTATTCCTTTATTTTGAGATTTATAAAGTAAATCTGCTTAATCATCCTATATTGATATTCCCGTAAAAATGGTTTGTGATAAAGCCACGCAGACTAAGGCCATATTTGAGCCTGTCTTTGACTCTAGAAAAATAAGGAGCATGTGTATTCTTGAATATACTGTCTCTTACGTTCAACTCATCTCATATTATTCGTTAAATTTTTTTTTTTCTTTATTTCGTAGAATTCCTTAACTTCTACACCTACCCTAAGAAAAAACAAAGTGAGTCTTAGCTGTGCACGATATAGTGACTATGGAGTTGCTTTCTTTGAAAAATAAAATATAAGGATGAATATGGAATGATCAAGATTCAGGGTTAGTTCTGCAGTGAAGGGTTATCTACAACTTTCGAATTAGTCTCAGTTTTGTTCTATAATTTTGATGTAGGTAAAATTATGTGAGTTTAAACCAAAGTTTATTCCTAAAGCTAAATTTATTAATTTAGGTTCTACTCTTTTTCATAGAACTAGTTATAAAGATTCAAAGAACAAATATTTTCTTCACTCGTATAGACGAACTGAACTACAAACATTAAAAATTCGGTTTTTACTAAGTCATCTTCATTTTGAACCTTTTTTTCCCAGCAAATGTAATTATTGATGAGTGAAATTTGTCTTGGTCTTGCTTTTATGGCACTACAAAGACCAAGGCCAGACGAAAAAATTAAAAAATATGAAAAAAATCCGAAATGTTTGCAAATCTGTTACTTGAATAATTTGACATATATCTCTAGAAAATTCAGTTTATTGCTTCCATATTTTAAAAATTCGTGAATAGTAAGTTTAATTTACCCATCAGTAATAGTAGAAATATTTTAAGCCAGATCGAAATTAAGACCAAAACTGAATATTCATGACCTAGACTACCCAGTCTTGGTCTTGGTCTTGGTCATACTCTTGCTCATCACTAGTTGAGATGACTTTTTTCTGTGGTACTTATAAAAATTAAAAAATTTCTAAAAACCGTTTTTTTTTTCTTTTTCTGAAAACTTACGTTGGAAGTAAAGTTTTTAACCCGTGTAATCTTTTCCTATTTTGTACACAATACATTAAAAAGATTGATATAAACACTAATCACTTTAGTGATATGAACACGATTCTTTGATGTAGATACTAGGTACTAGTTTCATCGTATATATCAATTATTGATCAACCTTCTTCGACCATTACCTTCGGAGTAAACGATAACAAAAAAAAAATAAAATAAAAGATTTTAAATAATTTAATGTAAACCGGTACAGGTACTTCAAAATGATTGTAAAAATTTTAATTAGATGACCCAGATTTGTTCTTATCGTACTACATTGCAGAACTAAAATATGGTATATTTTGAAACGTCAAAAACTAATGAAAAGTTTTCTCGGTCTTGCTTTCATTATTCTCCCGTTAGATTATCTCCAAATTACAAATGAAGTAAAAACGTTTGTGTTTACACGTGTAAAATACACTCACACAAATGCAGTTTATTGTGTAATGTAAGAAACGATTTTAAGGAAAGGGGAGAAAACATAAAAAAAAAAAGAAGAAAAACAGACCTAATTTCACAGGGTCAAATTCATTAGTGAGAAGAAATACCCTCATTTGAAATCACAATTATCGAGTAATGTCATTATGATAACTATAGATACAGTGAATGTTTTTAGACTAAATGACGAGTCTATGATAAAAAAAAAAAAAAGTTAATACAGGATTATTTTTACCTCAATAATTCCCTGTTTATCATAATTTTACTGCCTCATTATTTCACACAATGGTCCATTTCTGTACACGTATGTAGACTATTCATTTTTCTCCGTAAATTTTACCGTACTGGAACTTAATTCCATTCAATATGTTCTTCTACTTCGTTTCTGTTTTTTTATTTGTGTGTTTATTATTTTAATTCGTTGGAGCTGTTATTTATTGGCTTTTGCTTTGTGCAAAATATTTTACTTTCTCGTCTTTTTTGATACGCCCTGAAAACTCATTACAAAAATCAATAATCGAAAGTTACACCCTCGCCTCCGGTTCAAATATGAAGGTGTTCGATGCGCGTAATAACAAATGTTTAGAGAAGGGTCCGTAGAGAGAATCCATTAAAGAATAATACGGCAAAAGTAAGAAGGGGGTTTCCATTAATTCGTTAGGGTGCAGCTTTTATACATGGATTGCTGGGCCTTACTGTTTCGTCTTGGATACAATTAAAAGATAATTTTAATCAATAAAAGTTGAAAATGTACTTATGGATAGAATTTGGAAAATTATCTCAGTGGTAAGATGAAATTTATGCTAATAGCATATATTTATTGCTATTAAATATTATTATTTACTGCTTAGAAAATGAAAAAATTTTGCGAAAAATTAACTCCGAGAAAATTAATTAACCAAGATTATTTTTAAATTAATATAGAAGCATAAAAGTGTAGAATTTTCGAAAAAAATTATTCTTACCCTTACAAGCACATCCAGGATTCATTCTAGAGAAAACTATGACCCTTTAAGAAAAAGTTTCTAAAAATTAGACTATTTTGCGTAGATTCTGGAAAGTGTTGAGAAAGTAACTCTCGAAGGAGGGAAATCATAAGGCCATCTGTAATGATATTTTCATACATATTATTTCAAAATATTCTCGTACTTTATTAATTCGTATTTTCCCATACTATTCTTCATATTTCCGTCTATTTACACTTCCTTTCTTTCATGTCATTTAAGACTAGTTCAAACTTGTCTTTCAAGTCTTGACTTGTCTGATGACATCACCTCCGGTACACCATAAACTGTTTTCGTCTATATTTCATGATGTCATCTTTTCTACGAATATATTTCGATACCTTGCAATTATTCCAATTCTTATTAATTTCTTTAACACTCCTACTTTTTGTCATTTCCTTTTAATTTCATTGGTTTTATCTAAAATACGTTTTCCTCAAACAACCAATCATATTCATATCTCCCACAATACCCAATTCAAATCACTCGAACTTCACCCTTATATAAATAGTTTAATGTTCTGTATATTATATACTTACTTACTTATTAATTCACTTTTACACTTATGTTGTTCATACATACACTTAAACTATTATTGTGTTTATTTGTAACAACTATACTATTACAAGTAAAATTGGCACCCGAACCAGTGATTTTTTAAAAAAAAAGTAGTTATTTTAAAATGTGAAATTTTTTTCAAAAATTTTATTCGGAAAATTTTTTTGACATCGAATTAACGTGCAGTTAAAAATAAAATTCATGCAAAACAAAATAAATTTTTTCATAAAAAATTGATCTCAAAAAACAATACGGTTCGCTGAGAAGATTCCAACGCAGATCGTTCGACCAAATTTCACGTAAAAAACATCCAAATTTGCCAATCAAGGTACATTTTGAGACTCAACCCATGATGTTCGTCTTCCCAAGTCAACGTATGTCAAATTGCTGCAACAACACCAACATCAAAAACCTGTAAGTGTTTTAAATTCTACTATTTCCATGCAAGAAGAAGATTGGGATAATAAAACAACTCCAAATGCTCAATCCCTCAGACCAAACCATTGGATTACAGATCTTCCTAACAAAAGTTTAAAAATTTTATGGGAAATAATTAATTCTCATCCATTTCCTAAAAATAAAACTAGACCAGAATTTCAATTAGCTCTTAGTTTATATATAACCTCTCATAAAAATCCTTTAATTAACCAACTTTTAAATCAAAAAAAGATGACGATTTAATCATTCCTTTCAAAAATTTTTCTCGTACTGCCAAAATTAAAGCCAATCAATTAATTTCTAAGACATCTTTCGATACTACATTAGGTATTATACCCGAACATACCACATATAATCCAGATTTATCAAACAACAGTGAAGAATCCACTTCATCTGCTAATATTTCACTTTCTCCAGAATCACTGATAAATTTTAACTCACCCTCGAGAACTTCTCAAGAATCCTTATAAAAATCCAATATCTTAACCAGACGTCTAAGATTATTAACAGAAAAAATGGCCAAAAATAGAATTTCAAATGTCAGACCATCCACATTTTCAAACTCTCCTAATGAAAACATAAAAACATTTTTAAAACAGTTTGAAAATGAATGTGAAGCCTCTGGTTGGATTGATGATGCAAAAATGAAAAAAATTAAAATTGCATTTACTGGAAATGCACAAACTATTTTTAATGAATTAATTTCCAATGATGAAAACCTTAAAGGATGGAAAGACATCAAACCAAAAATTGAGGAAATTTTCAAAAAATCAACACCACAACTTCTTGAACGTCTATGTAATCGTAAATATAAAGGTGATGATGACTTCATAGATTTTGTTATCTTTGTAAATAACACATTACAAGAAATAGAACCTAATATTACAGAAGAAAGAGTAATAGATCACATATACCGTTCCATTGGTGAAAAATAACGTGAACATATAGTTAAATTTAAACCTAAAACTTTAACAGCACTACATAATGCTCTCGATGATTATCTTTATTGTAAAGATAAAACAAGACCTATAATAGACCCAATTTTTGCTAAAGAACTTGAAAAAGTAAAAAACCAATTAGAAACGTATAGGATAGCTATGGAAAATGCTAATAAAGAACTCCAACAAATTAAAACATCCTCCAAAAAACACGTAAATTTGTACAAAAAGATGATACCATTTTGAAAGAAACCAAAGAAAATGAAAAAGAAGAATCTCAAGACAACATTTCAACAAACAACAATGACAACATAATTTCTGAAATAAAGAAATTAACTGCTGCTGTAATGATCTCAAAAGGAACTAATAACAACACTCCATCACAAAATAGACAGTTTAACATCTCAAATTATCAAGGAAATAATTTCAGAGGAAATTTTAGAGGAAGAAGTAGAAGACGTGGATATTATAATAATTATAATAATGGAAACAATTTTAATAATAATTTCAATAATAATTATAATCCAAATAATAATCAGAATAATTTTCCCGCTCTACCTTCTAACCAAAATAATTTCCAAAATTCAAATTATCGTGGAAATAATTATTGTGGACAAAACAACAGATTTCAACGATACAATTATCGTAATTATAATAATTTCCTACAATTCCCTTATAATCCTAACCAAATACCATTTATGTATTATCCTATGCCCTTCTCAAACCAAAACTTAAACCAAAATCAAATTCCTAATCATACACAACCAAATAATTTTCCTGCTATTACTTATCCTCAAAATGATCCTACTCCAAAAAACGGGTAAATCCCCCAGCAACTCAAAACTGTGTTGCAGGGGTTGACAAAAAAGAAACAAAAAATCCGTTACCTGAAAAAAATGATAATTATGAAAAAAGAATACATCAATGTCCAAAACCTCCAAAAAAACCAAACATTGTCGTTATAGCTCCTACTGGCAATTACAAAATCAACTGTCGTTTACACCTTCCATGTAGTATTCTAGGAACTGAAATATACGGACTTATTGACTGTGGCGCAGAATCAACTTTATTACACTCCAAATTTGCAAAAAATCTTCTGTTAGAACCAACAGATGATAAATTATATGCTGCAAATGAAATGCAACTTAATATAGAAGGAGTTTACACAATTCCAATAATATTTAAAGGAAAAGCATTCCCTATAAAAGCGTATATCACCAAAGATCTTATAGAAAATATTATTATAGGTTACGATTTTCTCAAAAAATATAAAACCATAATAGATTTTGCAACTGGAAAATTTTCTATACCACACAAAAAAGAAGTCATATCAATACCAATCCCAAGATGTAAATCAAGAAACTACTCCAGAGAAGAACAAGTAAACAACATTCGTTCAAATGAAGAATACCTAATTCAACCTCAAGAAACCATCTCTCTACAAACATTACCACCTTTTACAAAACTTATGGTCAATAACAAATTTGTTGAAAAAACAAATTTAGAGATTTATGTCCATAATGATATTTTAAAAATTCATAATCCTAACACAAATACAAAAAGAATATGCAAGAATCAAATTTTAGGAACATTATGTTATAAAGATGAAATAAAATCTGAACATAATAAAAATATTCTTGTTACTCAAACAAAATTTTGTGATCCAGAAGGAACTGAAATTAAAATATCAAACAAACTAACTTCAAAACAAAGACTACTTGTCATCGACAAAATGAAGGATTACATCGATATCTTTACACACTCCACAAAAAACCTATCATTAGCTAAAGTAGAACCTGTTCATATTCATCTTAAAGACAAAAATCCTGTTGTATGAAGAAATTACAAAATGGCTTACAAAGAAAGAATGGAATGGCTCAAAAAAATTAATGAGTTGGAAACTGCCGGAGTATTAAAAAGACAAAGTTCAACATACGAATCACCCATGTTTCTTAAAAAGAAACCTGATGGTTCATTCAGACCATTAGTCGATTATAGAGCTGTAAATAGCAAAATCAAAAAAGACAGAACTAGAGTACCATGTATAGACTATATGGCCACACTTACAAACAAAAAAATATTTTTCGATCATAGATCTCAATTCAGGATATTTCCAATTACCTCTCAACGAAGAATCAAAACCTATTACAGGAATAAACATTGAAGGAGTTGGCTATGTTTTCAATAGCATGCCTCAAGGACTCAGTCTTAGTCCTTCAGTTTTCCAAAAAGCTATGGTTGACATTTTTCATGACATCCTTTGGAAAAAAGTTATTATCTACATAGATGATATCTGTGTTTTTGGAGAAACATTCTAAGAATGTCTCTCAAACACAATCAAAATCCTAAAAAGACTCAAAAAATATAATTTTCGAGTCAAAACGAAGAAAAGTTTCTTTATGCAAGATTCGATAGAACTTTTAGGACATAAAATTGGTCATGGTAAATTAGAACCTTTATCAAAAAATATAGAAGCTATTCGTGACATGAAACCACCCAAAACGTTAAAAGAAGTAAGAAGATTCATTGGAATGGCTGGATATAATCGCAAAATGATACCCAATTTTACCAAACAAATGTTACCTCTTATGAAAATCTTAGAAGGAAAAGATTCAAGATCAAATGAAAAAATCATATGGTTACCTGAACACCAAGAATGTTTCGACAATATGAAAAAAATACTTCTTTCAGAACCTGTATTACAAATTAATAATCCCGAAGCTTCAACTTTTGTTGAAGTTGATGCATCCAAAGACGCCCTTGGAGCTGTTTGTCGTCAAATTGATCCCGACACAAACAAAAAATATACTATTGGATATTTTTTTGAAAAATTGAACAAAAATCAACAACATCTATGCTTATTTGACCTTGAAATGCTTGCCATCACAAAAGCATGTCAACATTTCAGAGACTTCCTACTAGGAACAGATTTTATCATCTATACAGACCATCAACCCTTAACTTATCAACATCGATTCAAAACTCCATCACCAAGATTAGCCAGATTAGTATCAAAACTAAGTGAATTTACTTTCGATATAAAACATATTACTGGAAAAGAAAATGTCATGGCAGATTTTCTTTCAAGACCTTTCAAAGAAGACACAGACTTCATACGTTTTGAAAATGGACAATTCATAACAAAATCAAAACAATCTGTTAATGTTGTTACAAGATCAGCAACAAAAAAAGCTGAACAAGAGAAAGAACTTCAAAAAAATGAACCTTCCAAAAAATAAAATATTAAATTAACATCAGATCATAATTTTGACCCCGTCACAAAAAAAGATGAAAATGGAATCAAAGAAAATGAAATCCCTAAATTTCCTATAAATGGAGAACCAATAAAAACACTATCGTATAAAAAAGATATACCTGTTGGAACTTTAGCAGATCATCAACAGATAGACGATTATTGGGGACAAGTTTATAAATTTATCGTTAAAGATTTCATCGAAGATCGTCCATTAGTCAAACAAATAGAACGTCATGCTCATAAATATTTTTTAGGAGAAGATGACATTATCTATAAAAAAATTAACAGCAAAACAAAAGGATATTTTGCAGTACCTGTCATCCCTAAAGCTTTAATTCCAGATGTATTGAAAGCAATGCATGATGATCCCTTTCACAAAGGACATTTTGGATACAAAAAAACTCAAGAAAAAATCAAACAAAATTCTACATTCCTAATTTAACTCAAAAAGTCAACGAATACATAAACTCATGTCATCAATGCCAAATGCAACAAAGAAAACCAAAAGAAATAGGTCTTATGAAACCTATATTCGTAGACAATTTCGACCCTTTCAACCATATCCAATTGATTTTATTGGTAAATTTGACAACAATTATAAACATCAATATACAATTGTCGGAGTTGACAAATGTACAAACTTCTGTATTGTTGAACCAGTTAAACATCCAAATGCTCAAAATGTTGTAAAATTTCTTTAAAAAATTATTACATCATATGGACCATCAAAAATTATTACGTGCGATAATGAAACACACTTTAAAAATGATCTAGTTCATAAATTTTGCAAAGAAAAATTTATTCAAATCAAATACTCTTCGACATATAGTCCGCAAACTCAAAGACTCGTTGAACGAACTAACGGCATTATTAAAAAATGCTTATCAAAGTATAATCCTAAGAATGAAGAAGAATGGATCGATACTCTATTTAAAGTAGTATTTGCGTATAATACTTCACCCATTAACTACTTAAACAACACATCACCATTTTTCTTTCTTCATGGTGAGGCGTCCGAAATCGATTCCTGCAACAGTCGCCAATATTTTATGAGGCATACGAAATCGATTCCTGTCACGTGTCATAAAGTCAACCTTTAATGTATAGTGGTGTTTAAATGCTAATGACGTCACAATGTCCTAAAATTAGGGCATCATGCAGCCGAAACACTGACTCGAGGGGTCTTGAATTGTGTCTTCAAGACATTTTATTTTTTGACTTTGACTATGTCCTACGGCTGAATTCTTCTTGACTTGAATTAGGCTTCATCAGACACGGCAAAACGCAGCTTACTTTTGTCTTCATACCTCAGCAAATTAATATGACAAATCAGCAATAAGCTAAGTTGTTGTGGAAAGAAGAGCCTAACAAAGTTTCGATCCATACAAGGTTCGAAACCTACAAAAATGAACAGCAGAATTATTTTGTCAAAGACTATAATTACAAAAGAACTATAGTGTTGACAAAGCGGAACAAAGCATAGTGTGTAGCGGAAAAATAAAAAGTTAAAAAAAAAACTATTGCAGACAACAAGTAGGAGAAACCATCAGAAAGCTGTTGTGTCTTCACCTAATTGTGTGTCTTCATGAGTGATGGTTTTGTTGTGTAAAAGACTCCTAATATGAAACTTTAGGTCTCGGAGCTTTTGGTTAAAAGTGAGGGTGAGGTGAGATAATTACTGACATAGATGGAATCAAATCCACTATGCGAAGAAGAAGGCTCGACGCGGCCTTTATATGACAGAGCAAGGCAGTCATCTCGAACCAAGCTTGTCTGAAAGTTGTCTTCAACACACCAAATTTCCCTCCTAGCAGGTGCCAGGAACTCCATCTGATTGTATTGTCGACTGATGCTTCACCTCGCAGGTGTTTTCAAAAGATCGCCTTGAAGTGCGATGTGCAACTGGCGAAATTAGAAATGTCTTGTGTGTCGTCACTACTGATCCTTCATGACAAAAGAACATCCCTAATCTGCCTTTGTCTTCAACTGAACCTATCTGGAACACAAACTACCATCCTAGTTGTCTTCAAGGTAGATCAGATTGAATCATATCTACATCCGAAGATGGTACACTCATAAAATTGCCTAACGTGAGGACTTAAACGTACGACTCGTGACTTGGACCTGCTACTATCCGCCTACACAAGAAGGACTCATTTGCAAAGACGAACCTAGTACCGGGTGTCGCCAGTGCAAAATCGAGAGTAAATTAAAATTAGAATTCGTCTTTACAAATTAGTTCTTCTTGTCAAGGAAATTTCCCCACTTATTGTCTGCTAATTGCCTTCAAACATGCGATGTCGATAACATAAAGCGAGAGGAATTACCAAAATGTCTACAGCCAATGAAATTACAGATATTAATATACGTCGACATACAATAGGCAAAAAGCACACGTGGATGACTGATAAAGCAAAATATAATAAAATATATTAGATGACTGCAAACCGCAAGCAAAGCGTGGAAGGAACAGAGATAAAAAAGGTTGGCTGCATTCATGTCTGTCGATGGGTTTTTACTTCTATTTGATTCGTCTTCATTTAATATATGTCTCATGGCGCCAGTCAGTCGGATCGAACCAAATTATTGTCTGAAATTGTCTGAGTTTGGAAAAGTCGTCACTGAAATAAAATGCATTATAATTGCCTGAAAGAGAATCAGATTTTATTTCTGTCTTCACGTCTTCATCTGAATATGAGTTCGAATTCGGATAATATAATGTCCGAATTCGAATTTTGTCTCTCAAGAATTTGTCTGAATTTGTGACGTCATTATTCTGTCTTATGTTTGTCGAAAATAATTTTTATTTCAAGGTCCAGATCTCGGACTTCTCAATGGTTATCAACCTCGTACACCTGTTGAAGACAAATAAAACATACAAACGCAAAAAACACTGATACATCGTGAATTAATTCTAAAGAACCTCGATGAAACAAAAGATCAACTACCTCAACTAAAACGTATCGCTGCAGAAAAAAATGCACACTACTACAATAAAAACAAAGTTGTGAAAGACTTCGTGTCTAATGACCTTGTTTTATTACGTCAAAGCAAAAATGTTGCGAAAAACAAGATGAAATTTCGTGGACCTTTCAGAATAATACGAAAAAACTCAGATCTTAACTACACCATCCAAATTTGTAATGAAAATGACAACAAAAATTCAATTCATGAAGAAAATGTTCATGTAAGACATTTAATACCATATATCCAACGTACACATAAGAACAATGAAACCTATATTCTACCAGCTGTTAAAGATACAAGAAAACTTGTAAATCTTAAAACAAATAAGGAATCAGGATTCAAATCTGATTGTGAAAACAAACCTACTATTGAAGATGCCACTGAAAGTGAAAATGAAGAAGACATTATTTCTGACATTAAAGAAAATCTTCGTTGTAAAACAGAAATACATAGAAACACCAATAAGGCTTAAAAGCACATCCTTTTCCCTACCTTGTAAATTTTGTAAATAAAATATATTCCTTTATTCTATAATTATTAAAAATCCTAATCATCTCATTCATATTCCTCTCAATCCATTAATAAAAAAAAACTTTTAAGAAATAATCCTCATCCCATGGACATATTATTACGAAAAACTCTGTTATTTTATTGGATCGAATCAAAATATTATTTAAACTGTTATCAACATTTATAATTAATCTCATTCGCAAATGTTATTTTCCCAATTTCAATTATTTAATTATTAATTTTAATTTTTTATATTTTATTTCTTACCTTTATTTTTATGTTAACTGCATTGAATTGTTTCACCAAAACGCCCATGGAAACTATTCCACTTGGAAATTCCAGGCTGGTGTAGCTCCTCGACCCCGTTTGGCCATTGGAGGTCTGCTGGATGCTGCCGCTCTAGGATTTCTTCCATAATTTCTCCCTTGTTGTTAAACACTCGACACTTCTGCTGTACCACCCCAAGAAAATATTTGACCATCCAAACAACCCCCCAAACCACGTAATTTTACAAATCTTTTAACATCTCCCTCCCAATCCCTCAAATATTCAGCACAACTAGGTTTCCTAACAGCCCTTTTCCTTTTAGTTACCCTCATTTTCTTGAATGATTTCCAAATATCATCCATTTGTCTAGAATGATGACTATTTTCCATTTTCCTCACGACAGAAGGAAAATTAAATTTTTCAACTTCATTATTAAATTTACGTGACGACATACTTACAACCGACAAACAACAAAAAACACGAAATATTTTCAAAAAATATTTTCACCAACCAACGAACAAAAATAAATCTGACAAATTAACTTTAACAATCAATACGAAAACCGTTTTACAAAAAAAAATATTTTTGTGTACGAAATGTTTAATTACGTTATAAAACAATTTCGAACATGCGGATATAATATAAAAACAAAGTACGTACTAACGACGACTTTGGACAACTCAAATAATTGACTGAACACAACCAAAATCTAAAGATGAACTAAATTTTCTTTAGATTTTATCCATATTTATTGACCCTCTTTTTTCCATAATTCTCACACTTCCTAAATATGACACCACTCTGTGAAACAAATTTTCTTAATTTTCACACCAATTTTCATTTTTGTTCTCACAAACTTCGTGTACAAAATATCAAATTACATATTCCCATATTCTTTATTCGAAAAACATTTTCATCAAAATTGTCATACTTTGCAATTTATCTATGTTACAGATGGACAACTATCATTTTTATGCTCATTATAGCAACGTCTCATATTACATTCACCGTAAAATTGAAACACTTTTATAAATCCGAAACTCCAATTGTAACAGCTTTGACAGGAGCCTATTTCGAAGAATACGATCGAATTTGTGTCTATCAACAGACAATTCCCATCCTATATACCATTAAGCTTAATCTCACTGATTCAGCAGATTTCATTAGATCTAATATATATACCAACTACAATGACAATTGTAATTGGGACAAAATTAAATGCAGATTTCACCGAATCAGCATACGTTACAAAAAACTTTTCAAATCTCTTATAAAGAATAATCTTGCCCTAATTCAAGATTTTGCTCCAAAACCACATCAACTTTGCAGTAAACGTGACACTGCAATAGACAAAGTCAGAGACTTTTTCAGAGATCTTCTATCCATTTGCTGTCGTGTACTCACGTATAGAGATGAACAATCCCTCATGAAAAATGAACTATCCCTCAAGGACCAATACGACGTTTTAAAAGAAACTGTCATTTCTGATCATTCATCATTATTAAATGTAACCAAAAACTTCAAATCATTTTCCCAAAATGTTCAACATTTCTATGATGATTTCTTTCAAGCTAAAATCACTTTAGATGAAACTCCTGAAAAATATTCAAATGAAGCTTATATTGTCGGAGAAATTTCTAACTTTGACAATTCTATTCGAACATATTATGATACTTATCTTATTCACTCTATGAATATTCAATATGTTCTAAACGCTTGTAAAGATCACAACCTCCCCTCAAGCATTGTATCTATTAATACACTTAAAGAAGATCTTTCAAAACTAACCCCATTATTGTTGAAAAACAATCTTGAATTAACCATCCCTCAATATGACTATCTTAACCATTACCACTTAGACTTAATAAATTGCAACTTATATGACGATAACCTAGAAATTGAACTTAAAATTCCTGTCAAACAAAAAAACTCTCAATTCTCTATCTATAAATTCATTCCTTTAACATTCAAATCTCACAACAATCAACTTTGCTCTTGGGATCAAGAACCTTCAATTATCATTCATAACTCTGATGATGACTCAGTATGTTACATTACAGGAACTGACTTACATTATTGTAATCCCGAAAAACCTTTATGTTTTCTTCCCGACAATCAAGGATCAGATAAAGTTTCATCCTGTGCTAAAACTCTATTCCTAAAAAAACCTTATGATGAACTCATCAAATCATGTGTATTCCGTTGTGAAATAAACCACGGAAAAACCCTTGTATACCAATTTTCAGAAAACAGATTTGCAGTTACTAATCCAGTAAATCTTAGTGCTTTTGACACTATTTCCAAAAAATCATTTGATATCTCTGCAAATACATCTTTCCCTGGAACTGTTCTTTTAAGAGTACCATGTCATGTTCAGATCATCAACACTGACCATGATGGTTTTTCTGAAACCATCATCCCTATAGGATTTCCTTGCCCTCGAGATATGTCCGATGACGTTCTCATCAAACATCACTTATCTTTACTATAGACCGATTACAATGTAATTATTGATTCCGATATCAAAAAACTATTTCACTTCCAAGCATTCATGCTTACAATCCAGATTGGACTGATTTTGTTCCAAACTTCACTCCTATGTCATCAACTCAAGATATTAAAGAAAAACTCGATAATATCAAAATTAAAATCCATAACTTTGGAGAAAACAATTCAATTTCTATTATAAATATTATTATCCTCGTATGGTTATTTATTATTACTCTTATTATTTTTATCATTATATATTTTTTAACTATTAAAATAAAAAAACCATTTGAAAGTCGACATGTCAAACAATTATTAAATGAATTAACGAAACCTATTGAAAAAAATAATTCTATTGAAAATGTTAATGATTTATCTGATGAAAATTTTGAATGTGTTTAATTTAATATATATGAATGTTTTTTATTAATCAAATTTATTATGTCAAATATTGTTATATTATATATTGATGATTATTATGAATTTTATATCACCATGATTGTGAAATATTTTATTATTTTTTAAAAACTATTTATTGTAACAAATCTATATATTTTCCATGTTTGTTTTTTCCTAAAAACATATACCTAAGTATTATCCTTCTGTCATGTAACTCTCAGAGACAGAATGTCAGTCGTAGATTTTTCAATCGATGATAATATGGAAGTATTATGTTCTTTATTTTCCTAAAAAAGATCCAACTATCCAATAAATTATCTTCCTATATTTCTCTATTTTTAAATTTTTCCAAACTTTAAAATTCAAACCACCCCCAATACTTATACATACATAAACTCTTTATCCAATTTTAAATTTTCTCAAAGTTTAAAATTCAAACCACCCCAAATACTTATCTATTCTTAAAACTTAATCCTACTAATACTATCCATCCTAAAATAAAAATTTTTCTGATTTCTTTTCATTTTATTTTCCTCAAATTCAAACTTTCCAACTTTGAATTTCAAATTACCCCAATATTTATGTAATGATATTTTCATACATATTATTTCAAAATATTCTCGTACTTTATTAATTCGTATTTTCCCATACTATTCTTCATATTTCAGTCTATTTACACTTCCTTTCTTTCACGTCATTTAAGACTAGTTCAAACTTGTCTTTCAAGTCTTGACTTGTCTGATGACATCACCTCTGGTACACCATAAACTGTTTTCGTCTATATTTCATGATGTCATCTTTTCTACGAATATATTTCGATACCTTGCAATAATTCCAATTCTTATTAATTTCTTTAACACTCCTACTTTTTGTCATTTCCTTTTAATTTCATTGGTTTTATCTAAAATACGTTTTCCTCAAACAACCAATCATATTCATATCTCCCACAATACCCAATTCAAATCACTCGAACTTCACCCTTATAAATAGTCTAATGTTCTGTATATTATATACTTACTTATTAATTCACTTTTACACTTATGTTGTTCATACTTTTGTAATAATCTGTTCACCTTTTTATAATAATATACACTTAAACTATTATTGTGTTTATTTGTACCAACTATACCGTTACACCATCTTCTGCCCTAATTTAGATCTTCCAGTAGTATTATTCAGCCTGAATCTGCCTTCGTGGAAGGCCATATTTCTTGGAATGTGACAAGACATACTCAGTGAGCAACATCTTGATGTAACTTCTCCTTTTCACCATATGGCAAGGTAGATATCATTCTAGTTATTGTTATATTGCTAAAAAAGAAAAAAAAATTGTAGCAGAAATGGTATCATAGCGTGGAATACTCTACACTAGTAAAGATTTTGGAAATTATACTCCTAAACATTCCCATTTTCTGAGTGGAACACGAAAAAGAAGACAAATTTTCTTGAAATTTACTGTAGTAGGGGGCGAAAAAGTTGCCCTGTGAGCCAAAAATGGGATATGTAAAATGTAATTGAAAAATATTTATATTATCATTATGAAGCAGATCATTGATGTTTCAGCCATGTTGAATAACTGCGGTTCCTAAGTAAGAAACTCCCCTAGATTTAGCTCTCAAAACTTTCCATTTTGACTGCTGAAAGTAATGTATGTAAAATTTCATCATATCCAAGGACCGGGAAGTGTCAGTGTCAGAAATCTATCCCGTTTTTCTTTTTTTGCTCCTGCAGAAAATACGATAAATTAGGTAGCTATTTCTAATCAAAATTTTAAAAAAAAATTGTTTTTTCTTCCATCCTGCCAATAAATTATTGCTGGGAACATCAAAAATAAATTATAATAAAATAATTTTCGGAATACTTCATTTGACGCAGATTCTCTCTTCATGATACATTCTCAGATTTCCATTGAGCGGGGTTTCCCTCACCAGATACCATTAAAAGGAATCCCTTGCATCATACCATTGGACGGTTAGACCTAACTGACCGCAAGACAACTCGATATTCGATGAATAATTGATTTAGTTTCGAAAATGTTTATATAGTATGGTGAAACGAGTGGATTAAGAATGTTTGGGATTTTTAGGACAACCCTCTTCAAAATTTTTTGATAAAGTACCTTTGATACCTTCAAAAGATAATCTCCAGTCAGGCTGCTGCTTTTAGTAGACTACCGAAAAAACAATTACAGAAAAATATTTTCAAAACCCTTTCGAAAATTATGCTTCAACTACGCCAGTGCGGGTGACATAAACAGTCTTTACAGAATTCGCATTTTTTATGGCTAACAGATGAGAGACGCAAATATTCTGATTTTTTAACTAATTAAGCTGAACGTACGCAATGATCGACAAAATCATAGAATTTTTCTTTCAAATCAGTGTCGCGTATTCAAATTATATGGAAAATACTAGGCAAAATATTTTAATGAAAATTTAAATTAAGGATTCGGTGTACAGTGGTGAGTTAACCAGAGAGTAATTCGATTGGTTAACTAGTGTATTTTCTCAAATCTAGTGCTCTGCTCATCCTTCTTCACGCAATTAAAATAATTTTTAATCTTCTTGTCTCAGTGGCGAATTTAAGGTCTTCAAGAACTTGATAATTCATGTTCGTTTTTCTCCAATTTCAATCTTAATTTTCTGTTCTCTTTCGTTTTTTTCATGAAATGAAAGAATCAACAGGATCATTTTTTAAGCTCTAACTTTGCCAAAATTCAACTTTTCTACTTTTTCTCTTGGATTCGAATTTTAAAAATATTGCAAGAATGGAATTGGGTGCTGTTTAAAACCAAATTTTAATATTTAAACGCGATTTATTCTCCAGTTATCCAGAAAATATGTATTAAAATATGACTATTTCTTGCTGCTCCAAAATTACGCTCTAATGTCTCCTATGCGAACGTGATTGACTTGAAAAGCACCAATTTTATACGCCTTAGAAGCAGACCGAGTACCTTTCATTGTGTTACTGGTGAAGCTCATCCAACGCTTCGCAGTATGTTCACTTCCCCCTCCCCCGGAAATATCACGCTGCCTATCGCTATTCGACGAAAATAAATAACCATACTTGAAATAACACCATTAGGCCTACATTTTTATGCAAACTCATTGAACTTGTTAAAAAGTAATTTTTTTACAGAATTCTTGGGAACAGAAAATAACCATTTGCATAAATTAACAGAAAAATCGTACGCGGAAATGTGATAGATAACTGAAGTAGAATCTAGGTCTACATAATTTGTTGTTTGGTCTCAGATAAAGTGGTAGGTACTGAAAAATCGACGATGTATTTTTTTAATTTTTTTTTCGCACCAGAACTGGATAACATGCTATAGAGATTTTCATTGGAGTAGCGATTCCCATGAATATCTATAGACCTACTGCTGTATACTACTTACTGAATTAAAAATTCGAGAGTTGACTGAATCAGTGTTATAGAAAATTATGTAGAATAGATACGCGTCGTAAGAAAGATTATGGGTGTTAAAAAAAAAAAAAAATTATTAGTAAATCTTCAGTAAAAGAGTTTACATTTTTTTTCGCCATCTATTCATGATTTACTGCACTTACACAAAGAAAAGAGAATTAGAAAAAAATATATAAGGAGAACGTAATGGTATAATTCGGTTATTTAGAAATTCTGAAACATATGTGGTATGCATATTTTTAAAACCTATATTTATTTCCGCCCCTCAGAACTTAATGTTCATCCGTTTTGATTTGATTGTTTTCCTACAAAATTTTTCGAAAATTCCACAAGAATACGAAAATTTTGACAATTTTTGTATTTAAATTCTTGTTTTTCTTCTTTTTTTTTTAAAACATTGTCTAAATTCTGTATGAATTTCACGAGTAAAAACTCTAGCACAGCAGTACTTCTCTGGAAAACCCAGTGTACCAATTTACATTTAATTACAATTTTATCCTACAAACAATCTGAATTCTAGGTGCATAAAAATATTGCAAAAAACTATCGATACATGTCGATATGTAACAAACATATCGATCTATCTAAATTTCATATTTAGAGTTTAGGTAATAAGTAAAATAACCCCTTATGCAGTAAATAAGGAAAAATACTTCAAGAAACCCAGGCGACTTTCTTTTCTCCAGCAATTTTTGTTTGTCTTATATGTTTCCCGGAAACTACTGAACGAATAGACACCAAACTTCTATCAAACTTGGTCCAATACAAAAACTACATTTCGTGAAAATTTCAGTCCTATCCTTCTCGTAGTTTCTATAAAATCTTGAAAAAAACCACATTTCCTGTTATTTTTCTTTTCCAATTTTCTCGGAAACTGCGGAACTAATAGACACTAAAGATCTATCAAACTTACAAATAAATAAAAACAATGTGTTGTGAAAATTTCAGATTGATCTCTCTTGTAATTTTCTCAAAATCATAGAAAAACAATTTTTCCAGATTTTTTTGTTCTTAAATTTCCTTACAAACTACTGAACTAATAGACATTAAACTCTTACCAACGTGGTCTTATATAAAGACTATCTTTCACGATAATTTCAGCTTTATCCTTTTTCGTAGTTATTTCAAAATTGTAAATACAAAATTTTCTCCTGCAATTTTTTCTTTTCCAATTTTCTCCAAAACTACTGAACGAATTGGCACCGAACTTCTATGAAACTTGCAAAGACATAAGAAGAATATGTCAAGAAAATCTCAATTCATCACGATCTCTTTTGTAGTTTCCTCAAAATCCTAGATAAAAACCACTTTTTCAAGAATTTTTTTTTTCACCAATTATCTCGTAAACTACTCAACCAATAGGCAACAAACTCCTATCAGATCCGGTCCTATATAATGATTACTTTTCCTGAAAATTTCAGCCCTGTCCTTTTGGTAGTTTTCTAAAAACTTTGAACACAAATGTTTAAGCAATACATATATACATAAAGAAAACTCTATAGCGCAACAATACTTCCCTAGAAAATCCAGTTTGCCAATTTTCAGCTACAATTCAAAATAAAAATCTACAACCCAAATTAACGTAATGCAGAAAAGAAGCCCGTAACCCCCTGCGCCGTGAATACGAAAAGATACTTAAAGCAACACAGGCAACTTGTTTTAATTCAAAAAGTTTTTGAAAATTTCAGCCCGATCGCTTTTGCAGTTTCTTCAAAATCCTGGAAAAACCACTTTACCAGGAATTTTTTGTTTATACTAATTTCCTCAGAAACTACTGAACCAATAGTAGGCACCAAACTTCTACCGGACCTGATCCCATATGAAGAATACTTTTTGTGAAAATTTCAGGCCTATCCCGTTCGCAGTTTTCTCAAAACCGCAAACATAAATTTTGGCTGATACATACGTGTATATACGTAACTATATTATATTATAATTATACATAAAAAAAAAAAAAAAAAAAAAAAAAAAGGTGAAAATATGGTAAAATGGTGCCGATGGTTTTCTTTTCTGATGAATCGGATAATTTTCACTATCCCCACCATCAGTTCTTTTGTAAGGTCAATTTTAAAGCCATAATAATGCTCGTCGCAATAATCCGAGACAGGACGAGATCGAGAGTGACGATATGCGTCTCACATAACACCTCGCCATACCTCTTTCCACCTCTCCTCGTCTTTTACCCTGGACGAGGCGATTCGACGAGAATTAAAAGCCGCCACTTTTTACATGCAAACTAAGTATAACGAGTGAACAGTTTATGATTTTCAAAATTCAAATAAACAATAAAACGTTAACCTCATTACTAGACGATTTTGAAAGTATTATCCTCCTATCTATTGTACGGTTATGTTGATTTGTTTTTAGTCGGAGAAGAGGGACCACCAAAATTGAACAAACATAAATTATATTGTGAAAAAATTATTTTCTCGGAGATTCTGAAAATTTTTCACTACCCCTTCTTTCTTTTTTTAAAAAAAAAAATGAAAAATCATCAATATAATATCTCTATTTACCACATTAAAAAGCATCATTTTTATCACAATATCTTGTCAAAAAATTTTTAGTGAACATATTGGTGTGAAAAGTTTTGATAAATTTAAAATTAGAATATGACTTTTTGACTTCGATAAGACAGTGCTCATTCCGCTAACACAGATTCGTTAGATTTCAAAACAAATAAACGAATGAACGAATAAATGAGTCGACGTTCTCAGTACCCTGTCCAGAATTTTTCCACGAGACGAGGCGATGATATGGGGTATTCAGAGACAAAAAACAAAGTTTTTGAATTTTGATGAAAATTTTTTATCAAAAACTCCTGTTGCGAATTACAAGATATTGCAGTATATTATAGAGATACCAAAAATCTACGAGGAAAAATTTTTCTCTTATTTTCACTCGGCATTCAATGTGGAAAATAACGCCAACCTCCATTTTCGTTTAATTATTCCTCTAAGTTGCCGTTATAATCTACATATTAATCTCAAAAATGCTAGGTAGATGCAACCTTAGAGCCTTAGAGTACCTATAATTAAATATAACAGAGGAAGTGCGCGAAATGAAAGTTGGCATCATCTTCAAAATGAAGTTTCCCCGCTCCTACGATACACCTTACAATTTAAATCACATTTGTATTTATGTAAATCGAGTTTTTTTATAATTTCTGAATTTATAATTATATTTATTTATTAATTTAATTTAACAAGAATTTAGGTATGAGAATAACTTATTCTCATTTGTTCCAATGCGCCCGATCATAAAACAAATTCGAAGTTGGTACCTTAGGAGTGGGAAAAGAAAATTGAAAAACTAGTGCCATTTCTCTTACAGCGTTCAGAGTATCGTATTTTTTCTATTATCTGTGGTCTAAGGATGCAAGATACGCTTAAATTGAAATTTCGAAAATTCTAGCGCTCCAAACTTCTTTAGAGAAGAAGGTCTTCAAAAGTCATTAACATTTCAAAATTTTAACTCAGTGAGCTGGATTAGAGAATCAAGATGTCAGAAATTATAAAAATTTAATCACTTTCCGGTATCATTATTTTCCTTTTGACGTAGAATGAGAGAACAATCTGGTTTCGAGTCCAAAACGTTAACTCACAATTGTTGGGGGAGGAAGCCAAGGGGAATGTTGTATCCCTTACTCCCCTCCCACTTTAAATACGCCCCTATGGGTCGTCCTCAACTAAAAACAATCTATTTTATTTTAGCTTTAAAATTAATTTAAATTTTAAATTACTCCCAAAAAAAAAGTGGATTTGTTTTCTTTTTAACTTTTTTTAGTTATTAAATTAAAGTTGTGACATTTGTCAGAAGAAATTTTTATTCGACACGTGTATGAACGAAACCGGAGTTCATCGTTACAGTTTTTTATATCAACACATCGACATTGTATTTTGAGCAAGCATTACTTTCAATGTAGTTACACATAATTTAAAATCGTTTCATTATTATTTTAATTTTGATATACAACTTTGCGTAATTGTCTAGGCCTATATTTTATGAAATTTTATCTACGTTTGGGGAAGAGGAAAGAGAAAAACCATTATTTTTTACTACTGAGCAAACAACAAGCTTGTCGTGTCCTTCAATATTGTTGATAACATAATCACCCGTTGAGGTCTGATGAATACTTTCGATGATTACTTTTCGATCTTATTATATCGTTCACAATTATTTTTTGGAGACTAAAATGGTTCCTTTCGAATGGTAATTTACAAAAATAGTTTTCAGTTTTCTCGTTTGCAAAAGTTTAAAAATTAGCTCATTACCTATACAGCTACCTACTAAAAAGACGGTTAACGTAATAAAATCGGTTTGTTGTCAGTAGTCGGTTCTGTGGTGGGTAGTTGAACTAAATTATGCTTTGGAGTTATGAGGGAAACTATCACATTGTTGGTGAGGAAAGCAGAAGATTTTAGACAAAGTGTTTTCATGCGAGATTTGTCGGAATAAAGAATCATACAGAAACCATCATGGTTTTCCAAATGAAAAAATTCACTTCCCTAATAAGTTTATTCCGTGAAATGAATAATATTCTCAGAGTTACATTGAATTATTCGATTCTTATTAATATAATTTAGTAAACATTAAGGTGAGGTGATTGATGGGTGAAACGAAGCAAATCTCGCTCAAAAATCATTATGGTTGAGTAGCGTCTGTATTCAATAATGACCTCAAAAGTTGTAGTGTCGAAAATTAGGGTGTATAGAAATAAAACCACAATGCAGATGAGGTTGAGCAGATTGTTTGTCAGATGAGATGTTAGATAAGTGTCTAGAGAAGCTTTCGAAAAAGTAATGATCAAAATGAGAATTTTTAAAGTGCTTGGGGGAAGACCACAGTGATATTTAATTTTGAAGTTAGAGATAAAGAAAACAACGTTGATGCCAGAAGGTTAGAGCGGAGTAAAAAACTGGGAAATTGAGACCACTTCAAGAAAAAAAATTATCATTTAATATGTTAGCGAGAAAGAAGTGAGTGAGAGCTACCATGAGTCGGAGACATTTGTGAAAGGGCTACGATGAAAAAATTTAAATTATCTGGGTCGGCATTGAAAATGACAGGAAAATATCAACTATACCCTATTCAACTTGAGAAAGGGTAAAACAACCATTGTATCAAACATTCTGAAGAAACATCGATAATGACTTGAACTCAAAGTTCTAAGTAAATTTATAACATCCATTTTTCGATAATGTTTTTTTCCATTGTTTATGTTTTTCTCATGTTTGTTTTACCATTTCTTCAGTAGAATAGAGTACAGTAATTTCCTGTACATCGAAACTTATTAATTTTTGATGTTGGCTACGTCTCGTTAGCTTTCAGTGTTCAGAAAAAATTAGTCTATTTTCTGGGAAAGGTAACACAGAATCATTGATAGATACGTCCATTCTTTACGATAATAACCCAATACCTTTGATTATCTATGCTGCTGACGTTCAGAAAACGCAGTGTGACCAAATTTTCGATCAGGTTCATTCAGGAAGTGAATAGGTATGGGTACTATTTTCCTTGAACGACATTTCAATTTAATTCTATGGTAATCGATGGAATGAAGCGCTGGAGTCTTTTCTGACTGATGCAGGAAAGAAAAATGTAAATACCTGATTCATTTGCTATCGGCGAATAGTGATTTTAACGAAATAGTAGGTACATCACCTTCACTGAACATTCAGAATTATGTTTTCTAAGCATGTCTCCTCTTTCGGAGAACAGAAAAAACATCGCAAGCTCTCGTCAAGCGGATGATTTTAATCAACAGCTACTTTTACGCCAGTCTATTTTCTCCTTTTTCTTCTCGTTACCAAAATATCGTAAACATTTTCAAATAAGATTAGGCTATTTGTAAAGAGAAAAAAAGTCTTAAAAGCGATTTATACCGGATAAAAACGACGGTAACAACAAAATGTGGGTAGGTAGCTGTACGTAACATAATATTTCGAAAATTTTTTACAAACTATCATTTTGTGGAATTTTTATTGTCGCATGATTTTCGGCTGACCACAAAGAGAGAAGAGGAAATTGACCCTTAGTGCAGTAAGTATTTAGAAATATTACTTCGTTAATATCAACAACTCTTGTATCGCACATTGATAGTTTTTCTTTCGATAAGTGGACATATACACACACTATATAGGCCATAATATAATAAAAGAAGTGAGTAGGTACTACTCGTAAAGAAAATGAAGGAAAGAAGAAAATAACACACGAACTTACCAGATTTCATTTTATCTTTTAAAGATCTTTAATAGTTTTGAAATTACTTCGGAGTTCGTTGACTGTTCTTTATTTTTATTTTTTTATTTCTTTACCATTTTTTCCTATTTCTGATTTTTCTTTTCTTTTTTTTTTCCATTTTTTTTTTCATGTACTACTATTCTTCAACCAAAAAGCCGCGTATGTTTTTACGAGTTGTTTTATGTTGTAGTTTTTAAATTTCGACTACCTACATATAAAAACTTGCGCGCAGATGGATGTTTCTAAAAGAATATTTACGCAATACCTACTTTTATAAAAATTGTACACATACACATTCCAAAAAACTACTCTTCAAAAAATATAATTACCGGTAAAATACTTGATCCCTATACCATAATCGCTCCCGTTCTCGTTTTGATGTGTTGTTTAATTATAGGCACTGAAGTAGCGTGAAATAAACGACTGTTTGTTTAGCTCTTAATTCTTGTTATCAGTCTGTTTAATAGCTGAAATCTTTAAAGAACGTTTTTCAGCAAGAATGAGAGAATAACACTCCAAACCCAGCAAAGTTATGTTAGAATGGCAGGGTTACTTTAATCCAAATTCATGCAGCTAGCCATTGAAATAAAAAATTACCATTTTATTTTAGTAGGTATAGTTTAGTTTTTTTTACGTCCTACGATTATAAAATTGAATGAAAGACTCTTATCAAACATTTGTACTTTGCAGTAGTAACATGTATCTCTTCCGTTGGAGAAGTTTGACTGTTACTGTGATCACCATCATTGATTGACCCATTTTATCACCAATGTTTTTTAATTTTATATATCTAGAGCTGATATATCATGAAATGATGTAAAATGTTAGTGGAATAGCTCCTCAGGGGATCTTAGTGGCTATGTTAAAGGCATCTGGTGTATTGAGTCATATATAGGCGCAAATAGGGTTTAATATTTTGGGGAGCCAAAAAAATTTTATGATTTTTGAAAATTGGAAAATTTTTATAAGTACCGGGCAAAAAAGGGAAAATTTTTCCTCGCAATTTTGGCTACTGGTGGTTATTTCGAACAATTCATTTGAAATTTTTATTTTTTTACTTTTGAATTTTGGTGCAACATAACTGATGAATTGTAATACATTTACCTTACTTATTCATTTTATCACGCACCACAATATTAATTTCCTCTGGTGTGTGATAACATGAATAACCCTGTATAATATATACGTTCATATGTATAAAAAAGAAGATGAAAATGGGAAAATGATACCAATCGTTTTCTTTTCTTATGAAATGGATAATTTTTTATCATGCTCACCCTTCACTCTTCTGTGAAGTTGATTATTTTAATCCGTCTGCAAAGAAAACTAGCTAAAAAATTGGTGAAAATGGAAAAATGGTATTAATTTTTTTTTTCTCATGAAACAGACGATTTTAATTTTCCTTACCCTTAACCTGTTTGCGAAGTCAATTTTAACACCCTGTTTGCAAGCAAACTTAGTGAAAATGATAAATTATTTGACTACTTTGACATTATGGAGATAAGGTATAGATAAGAAGGACAAAATTTATTAATCAAATAACAGGTTCAACAGGTCCCAACAGTAAAACAATTACTTTGAATGCTTCACGTAGCCGAAATAATAGGCCAGGAAATATTTGCAAGAGGCCAGCAGATAAATATTTTGTATAATAAAAGAGAGGAAGACCTCACACCTAAGATACGTATTGGGTAAAGGTTTAAAAATATTAAATACTGAGATTGATTCCGGGAAAATGACTGAGAAGACGAAAAAAAAACATTGTGACTAAAAAATTTCCGACAGTTGACTTGCATATAAGAATTACCAGTAATTTGCTTGAAATCAGCGAAAGAAAAATCTTGGAAGATGGGCAGAATTGCGCATGGCACGAAAATTGTACTTACCTATTACATGTTTTAAAACTGCTAGTGCATCACATTTAGCTCGTTGATTTAAAACTTTAATGAAAGCCATTGAGGAAAAATCCCCATAAACGTCATTGTGATTAGTTCGGCTTTTCAGAGAACAATAAGTAATATTACTGTCATTTTGAATTTCGTTACAATGAGTCAATAATATATCAATAAGCATTGAAGGATGAATAGCTGAAAAGAAATAAATGGAATTTTAATAAAATAAGAGCCACCGACGAAGGAGAATCGTATACAAATATGTATGATGAAGAGAAAAATGGGGGAAAAACTAACCGGTTGTAAAGTACGAGGGACTTGCTATATCTTAACGTCGAGTTCCAATTCAACGTATTACTAACTAGTTTGAAACATTTTTTTCATTTTTAGTTTATATATGTATACATATAGATATAAAGACCCAGAATAATCGTTGTGCATTTATATTGGTGTTTTTTTTTTGCTTTCTAAAACTAATACACCTTAATCGAAATACTCACATTTTTTACGGTTTGCATTTTACATTCGCATTTCTATTAATTTTTGCTTTTGTGTATACCTATGTGATTTTTTTTATTTTTTATTTTTTACAACCCGATCGGACCTGTTGACAGGCCAAGATAAATACTGTAAACGAAATTATGCAGTTTGAAGAAAAAAAAAAAAGTTTAAGAGAAGAATCTTCCATTCATGACATTACCATACAATGAGCTGATTATAATCAAGTTTGAAAAAAAAAATTTTTCGTTTTTCTTCATACTATTTATTTTATCCTATTTCTTTTTTTGTTCTTTATTTTGTTCTTAAAAGACAGCCGCTTTTCGAAGAAGTGGACCTTATATTGCTCGTAAAATATGCGCTGATTTTTCATGGTCAAGGACAGACAATGGAAACCAAAAGTCACCCTAGTATTCTTTTTTTTTTGTTTTAATGGTTTCAAGCTCAACTCGTTGTTATTACGTAACAACGAAGGCTTGTAACTGGCCTACTAGGTGAACAACTAAATGTTCTGGATGCGGATTCATGGATTGAAACAGAATCACTTCGGACTTTACCCAGTTACTTTTGTTTCGGTTTCCTTGGAAACTAAAATAGAAAATTTCAAAACCAACTAAACGACTCCAACGACAAGTGAGACTGCTTTTGACCTTGAATTCTTCTCCAGAATTGAGAAAAAAAATTTTTCACAACTAGGAATTAATGTCTTTTACGTTTTACGTAGCGCCACCTTACGAAGCCGAAGGTGGTTCATATTATAGTACCTACATTAAATTTCTTAAGTGAAATAACATTTGGTAAACTATAGGTCGTATTTCTTTAGGGTAAAAAAACGAATTGAGGGTCAGAAATTCGGACATTCTGATGATATTGGATCATATTCTTAGTCCTCATCTAGTATTCACCGAACGCCAATGGCACTTAGCTAAGCTAGGTAATTCAAGTAAGTAAATTCATCCTCGAGTTTTCTCCTAAATATTGATACTTAAGTGACAAAAAATACACGAAAAACTGGTTTTTTCACGTTTGTCATGATGGCAAACGAGGGATGGAACTAGTAAGTATATTATTTTAGTTCTTCCTTTGGTTCTTCCCCATCTTTTCCTAACTTCGTAACGCAATAAATTTCGATGAAAATTTTGAATAAACGTCCATCTTCTTACTAAACCTAAAGTGCAGACTCGTGACTATTATTCGAAAATAAATTATTTACGAATAAACAAATATTTTTAATAATGAATACTAGAGCAGGAATTTGTCTTGTAGATGAAGTACGGTGGACATTCTGCTTTGTTTCTTTATTTTTCTTAATGATAATATGATCGTTACCTAAAAAAGTATTTATGGTGCCACGTTTCAGATCTCCAAAAATAAAATAACATCGTGAAAATGTATGATGACTATTTTTTTTTGAGCTTGGAGAGCGTGGGCAGATTATGAAATGTGTTAAAAAAAAAATATATATATATATACACCAGTGTACGCCTACCTCCAGTAATACTTTTTACACGCAGAATTAATGAAGATTCATATCGAGTACTACTGCTGCATGCTATACTTTCGTCGTTACAGATTGATATGCGTGTAACTCGAAAATACTTGTCTAGTTTTTCCCTATTTTGGATTTTTCGATTTACTAGAAGTTAAACAGATTCTATGCTGTATACTGAGTGTGAGTAAGATTGGAATATAAAAATGCGTGTGTAGGTACAAATATTCAACTTGTATGCGGAGACCTGCATGATTACGTTTTGATTGGAAAAACTAATTGATTTTAATTTTAGAACGTTTGTGGTTTGACTCATATCGTACTAATTAGTAAGGGTATTCTTTACAGGCGTGCATTCTAAATGGTTACAAAGTTGCACTTAACTGGATGATTGACAATTCGTTGGACGCTATTGAATGTTGAGCTGAATTTTCATCGTTGACTAAGAACTGAAAAACATTTTTTTCGATAACGTAAACGGTTTTTTTTTTTATATCATCTGTGTCATTACGCGAAGCCTTCAGTATCACTTTTATATCGCAAAGAATCGATTACTTACGCGTTGGCTATGTAACCGTGCTTGTTATAGTGAAGTAAGTCATCAGTTATTGAAATATAAATTCAGATGATATCTAGTAGCAGTTTGTGACAAAAATCTAAAAACTTTGAACTGTCGTGGCAAAGTGAGAACGGAAGACAAAGATTTGAATTATCGATGAACAGAGAGTCAAAATGAAGCTGTAGAACTGTAATTCATTCGTTAAAAGTTTCAGTGTTTTCGATTTAGAACAAATGATGTTCTACCTCGTGGAGATGGGTGGTAAATAACTGGCCGTTCAGAACTTCTTTTTTGGGGGGATAGAACTTCATCAGAACTGCGAATCAGAGGAAACAAATCGAGTTATGTAATGCTTGAAAATTTCCGATTTGATTACAAGATGCAGGACTTCATTAGTTTTTATGAGACTATCATATCAAGAGCCAAAAATCCGTTTTGGTAAAAGCCCGAGTGTAATTTTTCCGAGCTAATACTCGTTAGATCCACCACCGAACGTATAATTTTCTTTTGTTGCCAAATTTACTCTTTCCAGATAATATTATTATTTGTAGGCAACTATCAATGATGATTTTGAATGTTTCTGTAATTTGATTCGCAAATTTATAATTTTCTTTAAGAATGGCTGGTATGAAGAGCTTCTTTTCAGTTTGTTTGTACAAAGAATTGTTTATTTTATAGGAGAAGAAAACAAGAATTTTCATGAATTTTAAAATATTAATTCACGTCAGGATTCCGAAAAATGTGATTGATACATACTTGCAACTTACAACAACATTAAATTAACACAGTTTTTAGTAGGTATTTTTTCTGGCTTCGACTACGTGGCCATTTTATCTAGCGGATAGAGGATATATTTCACGTCAGAATGGGAGAGAGGACAGTCCGGATCCGGTGGAAAATAATTTTATTGTCATAAATTTTTCAATCACATACAGGAGCACCAATAGAATCAAACTGAATAAACCGTCATTTTGGGTCTGGAACGTAAAGGCAGCTGATATGAAACCCACAATTTTTCGATCGCAAAACTGAGCACCTGATCACTACGCTACGCAGTCTCCTAATTTCCTAAATAATTTGTTACAAGTGATGATTATACAGTATCTTAGCTTCTTGTGCTGGTCATTACGTTTTTTTTTTTCAACTACCAAAACAAGTTGGATAACAGACAAAAATGACAGAATACCTTTGCAATACAGCTTCTATTAAATAATGCAACTGAATGCTATGCTTTGTTTGATGAATTATGTATATTGTATTAGCTTTTTAAATTGGTAAAGTGCTTGAAGGTAAGGTGTATTGAAATTTTCTGATGCTGGGGAAAATAAAACTCAATAAATACACTGAAAAAGAAAGAAGGAAGAAAAGAAAGAAAGAAAGAAAGGAAAATAAAAAGAACTATACGAGTCGAGTACCTATGAAGCTATGAACAATGAATCATAAATATCTATGGCAACCATTTTTTCGTAAATATCTCCTTGAAAGAACCGTTTTGAACATTTAATATGTTGACTAATAGTTTAGGTCCATACTATAGAGATAATTTTCTCTTCGTGCTCTTCCCCCTCTCACTCATGCATATTGCATACATACCCAAGCTTTCTCAATGCCTTTTTAAACAGTTAATACATTTTTAAATTATCTGGGATATCAGTCAGGGCCTCATTACATAATATATGTATAGATATATTTAATATCGATAATTAATACTTCCGTAAAAACCATTAAGATAACCTCTGATTTTTTAACTGACTGAAAAAAGGAGATTCTATCTTCGTCGGATATATACCAATATAAGTGTGTACACGTGGGTGTGTGTATGTATATATAATTATTTTTTATTTTTTTTATTTTTTTTTATTTTTTTTAATGCATGTACACTGATTACTCAGAAACGGGCTTAACTGATCTTAGTCATTAAAAATTAATTCGAAAAAGGAAGACTAGAGGTGGTCCCATTAAATTTTCGTTATTATTGAATCATCACTGGATCCATAACAGATCCGAAATTATGAACCTAAAATTAAAAATTCAATCAATTTCTGACAAAATTGGTATCTTTGTAGTATTTTTTGTTTCTTAATTATAAATTTGCTGTCAGATTTTTAAAGTTTAAAATTGTATATTTAATATGGTAGATTTGAAATTCTGAATTAAACTAACATGAAAGATAGTTAGTGTGGCAACGGGTGATTGAAACAAACGCGTGTTCTTGCGCACTCATTGATCACCTAGTGGGCGAGTGAACATAAAGTCCACGAATAACCTTTTTGTGCTTAGAGCTTTACTTAGTCAGTACTGCCAACTTCACTACTGTGCTTAGCTCACACACCCTTTCATCTATCAACTTAATACGCAGCACCTTCTGACATTTGTGGCGGTGAGATGTACACATAGGTTGAATGACGGATTTTGTTTTGAGCTCCTTTTTTTTCATATTTGAAAAATCGAAACTAATATTTAAAAATATTAAAATTTTTTTTCAAAAAGAAATAACCGAGTTAGAAAAAGATAAGCCTACTTAAAACAAAAACTCTAGCTCAGCAATATTTTGCTGGAAAATCTTGTTTTCAAATTTTATCTATAATTCAAATATAAAACCTTAATTCCAAATACTTGAAAGAATTTCAAACAATAATCGATAGTTATTGATCTATCAGATGATTATCTGGACAATAAAAACTGAAAAAGTAAGAAACCGTATTTTAAATTTACTAGAAATGGAATTTGAGATTCATTAATAAAGTGCTATAACAAAAGTCAATATCAAATTATTGTATACATGGAGTAGTATTAAGTGTTTCTCATCAAGTTAATTTTTTACTCTCCAAAAGAAAAAAAAAGAAAAAAGCATTTTTTGTGAAAAAAAAACAAAATACAAAAAAACGAAAACGAAGGTTGAAAAGGTGTTGGTTTTTCGAAAATAATTTTATAATTTCAATTAATTATAATCCCTTTCATTCTCACAGGGGTCAAATCTTTGTGTCATAGAATGATCTGGGGGTGGGGTGGGTACGTTTTTTGTTTCCTAACTCAAGGAAAATTTTGGCACTAATAACTCAAATTCATATATATATAAGCCAATTTCATGTTACCACGATACAGGTCGCAATTTTCATCCGATAGCCACGAAATTTTGAGCGAACATTAGTACTAATCCAAGGACGGGATCTATTCATTTTTTGCGGATCGGCCGCACGGTACTTCCGGTATGTCTATTTTCGTTTTTATTTTGGCTATAAAATTTTCAATTTTCGACCGACAGTTACGAAATTTAAAACAAATATTCACTATAATATATTATAACTCGATGTAAATTTTGATACGAATTGTGGCCTTACGGTACTTCCAGTATGGCTATTTTCAGTTTTGTTTTGACTATAAATTTCCAATTTTCGACCAATAGCTACGAAATTTAAAATAAAAATTCACTGTAATATATTATAACTCAATATAAATTTTGGTACGAATTGGCTGTACGGTACTTCCAGTATGGCTATTTTAATTTATGTTTTGGCTATAAAATTATTAATTTTCGATCAATAGCGACGAAATTCGTAACAAATATTACAACTTGCTATGTACCTCAGATTAAACATTTCCAATGTTAAAATGGAAGTAAACGAAATTATAGCTACCAATACTCTGTTCCAAAAAAGAAATGCAAACTATCACCTGCAATACATAAAATGAGGAAATTGTGAGAAAATTTTGTTTTCTCTCTCTCTCAACTGCAGGTGACATCTAGTATTACCTTCAAAATTAGAATTTGATCATTTCTAGTTTTGACTAGTCTAAATTAGAATTGGAAAATAATGTTTGACTCTACGAGTACTGACCAATCAAAACTAGAATTTGAAAATGAATGCGTTGGCCGTTTCTAGTTTTGAAACCAAACTTCAATGAAAGAAAAATGGAAAATAAATTATTTAAGTTTCCTCGACATGTTTTCTCTTACATAATTGATAACAAATGCTACTTCTCATAAATTTTATATGCTGTACACAAGAGCGTAGTCAGTATGGGGCAGGAGGTAATTGCCCCCTGCATTTTCAAAAAAAGAAGAAGGCTAGCTAAAAAAGAAAAAAATGTGGATGTTTTTCTTTATCCCTGATATCGATGATATGTAGAAATGGAGAAATAATAAGAAAAAGTTAGCCTTTCCTGCATGATTTTCAAGTTGGTTTTCAAAGAAAATTTACTTATTTTTGTTAAGCAAGATAAAATTTTTGTTTAATGAAAGTTATATATAGGTAATATTTTTTTTGTTGAAAATATGAATTTCTTCACGTTAATTTCATTAGATAATTTTCAAAGACTGCTTTTTGCACATCCATTAAAATCAACTGTGACTGAACTTTTGAGTTCGCTTGTTACCAGTGGCGCAGATAGGGGGCAAGTAGGTATTCATTTCCAGGGGTTAAGTTCTGAGAGTGGAAAAATTACAAATGGAAATTAATTTTCAAACTAATTATATAATAATTACATTGTGGGTCAAAGCCTCATGTATCCACTGGAGTCATTGGAGACTCCCCCATCTTCCAAAAATACAAAAAAAACCTCAATTCATGAATATTCCAGAACCCAGAAACACAAAAAAAATTTTTTTCTCTCTCCGCTCGCGAAATAATTGTCTTTTTACCCCATAAAATCCCCTCTAGAGATAAATCCTGAGTACAGGCCTATTGCAGTTGATAGTGGCCAATTGACTGTTTCCCATGCTGCAAATTCACTGCCTGTTAACGCCCTAACTGGTCTCTACTTTGATAAAACTCGCTTTGCCTCCCTCAAGAAAATTTTCTATCTACGCCCTTGGCTATACACAATTATTTTTAACTGCTTGGATCTTGAAATCAAAATAATGCTGTATATGCTTCGTATTCGCTGCATATTAAAATAGTTATTAGTTATAACAAAATTGTACTATATTTTTGATGCTACTGAAGTGTCGTTGGTTGAGATGGTCTACAAATATGTTTTAAACTTTCTTTATGACAGCCGAATGAAATCGCCAGTAATTAAGTTGGGGGGGCGAAATATAGAGGTTTTTTTATATTATTCATTACAGTTGTGCAAGTAATAACTCTCCATAACAAGGTTTTTTTTTGTTTCTTTTCTAGTTTTTCTTAGTTACCAATTAATTTTAAAACATGTTTTCTCCAAAAAAGTTTGACCATCGATATTTTTGTTTCGTAGATTGTTACATTTTTCTTGTATAGTTATTCCAGTTTAATTGTTCAAGAAAATTTTATTATTGAATTTTTAGCTCCTATTCTGTCGCCAGATCTCAGAATTCTGCTTTGTATTATTTTCAGCTTTGGGGTTGGGGGACGTAGTGAACCAAAAGAAATGAATGAAGTGGCCTCTCATCAAAAGAACAAAAGAGGAAAATTTGTTAACGCGTCTTTGATTTACTAATTTTAAAGAAAAAAACTACCAAGATGATGTCTGTGCGTAGCAAAATACAATTTTTGTAGCCCAAATTACAATGCTCATAAACCAAATTAATGTTTTATTTTTTCTTTCTCCCCACCAATTTTTTTTCGCCATCCATAACATACAGTTTAAAGCAGGAGATATTTGAATTTGTCTTTGCTGTACTCCTTTTCTCTCTTTTATTCTTATTTCTCCTACCAACCTACTGAAATATAATTGCTGCGAAAATATTACGCATAATTGTAAATGTTTGTGTGTGATCATTAAAATACGGTCGATTGCATTGCGTAAAAAAATAATATTAATGTCATCCCACTCACGCACCAGTATATGTTTAATATACACTCGATGGAAAAATGGTACAATTGCGTAGACTATGCCAAGTTGAGTTGTTAAAAATTATTCGTATCAAAAAAAAAAAAAAAAAAAAAAAAAGTATAAAAACGAATGTATCCAAGCTTGGAAATGATTGAATCAATTCAACGTTAAAGCCGAGCATGAAAAAAAATTGATTTTGGTTCTGCTCAAGGTGAAGAGGGTACTGCCAATGGGTCTGTTCTATTTATACAAAAAGTGTGTACACACCATCAAACTTGAAATTAAATAGACGTGTAAACGCATTATGCACTTTCTACTAAAACTTAAGAAGTGTATAAACTTTTTGTCTAAATCGAATGGGCCCATAGGAGTGATAAAACCAAGGATGAGAATAAAGTGAAGGTTAGATGGAGAGATAAAGGGAGTTGATATTCGCATCTTGCCAGATTGTGGAGCAAGCTGAGAATCTGGATTATTTAAAGGAGATGAGAGAGTTGAAAGTGGTTGATGGATTCAATATAAAGTCAACCATCTCATTGTGAGTTGATATATGAGTGAGATGGAAGACAATGGAGTAAAGTCTTCTTTTGATTGAAAAAATAAAATAAAATAAGAAAATCTTGAGGAGGAAACTAAAGTTTTTAGGTTGACTATTATTTCAAAAATTAATTTTGATATCAGTCCGATCAAGTAAGAAAACATTTCTATTAAAATGATCAATACACTGGTATGAACAGTAAGGTCAACAAGTGAGTATTATGCCTAACCTTTCAAGACTATTTTAATTACGTATAGTATTTTGTGCGTTGTGGATATGAATAAAAATTTTTTGTGAAAAAGTTTTTCGCAAAATGTGATATTACAGTTCATTTTCTAACATTTTAAATAATTAATGCCATCTAGATAATCAAACAATTGAAGTACTAAACGTACTTACCTCTCAATTCGGAAACAGTCTGAATTAAATAAAATCAGTTTGCTTGTTGAAAATCAAGGTAATATCTAATATCAAAGAAAAACTTCAGAAAAAGTAATGAAAACCCAAAAACGGGTTCTTAAATTGGAGATAAAACGATGCAAAATTAATACTGAAATCGGTTCATTTTTAAAGCGATAGACTTGCAAAATTGGGTTAAATTTGTTTGTATTGGTGGTAATTTAAGGAAAATTTAGATTTTAATCGACCGAAGACTGAAAATTGATACAAATGCATAGCATTCATGAATTTAGAAGTTTAGTAGTAAAACAGTCTCAAAAATAATCTCTCATTAAAATTAAATAAGTAGGTAATCATTGGTTATTTTACACTCTAATCACTAAATTCGAATTAATAGTTTTTTGATCGGAATTCGTATGTTTGAAAACCGAAGACCCGTTGTTGCTCAATGAGATGAAATTTTCGCAGGTTCAAGTTATTTGAAGAACAGTGGTATGAATACAAAAATTTACGCTTGTACAAATTTTTCTAGATTATTAATATTCAGATACTGCTAACAGAGCTTTACGTTCGACGTATCACACGCATTCCCTTATTCTATCTTATAATAGTCCATCCAACGACAGTTGATCCCTAAAAGAAACGCAACCCGCAACTACGGTACAATTTTACAAGTATTATTTACGCATTATGGCCTGTTGAAATATGCGGGAATATGAATTAATTATACGATTACCTATGTGAAAATTTGAATATTTGGCAACGTTGTTTTAAGGCGCAGGGATATCTTTTGTTGGACGGACTTTACCTATATATTTGATAGAAATTTAATTTAGCAGAGCAGCTCAACTTTGACATTATACGTAAGTATGCTTTACTGACAGAAAAAGAAAAATTACTATTTCGAATCGATTATAGAACTTGTTTTTTTTCCAAAGCCCTAACTATAGTAATACTTTAAAGAAAACCTGATGTTTTTTGAATATTTTAATTTGTTATTGTGGAAAGCACTAACTTATCAAAGAGACTGAGACTGCTGTGGTATTGCTCAAGAAAGCGTCGCGTAGAAATGTGTCAAATTTTATTTTGTTACATTTTTTGCAAATTAAAATGGCAAAATTGTGCTGGACTTATTCAACTGACGTACGTTTACTTTTCCTTGTGCGCCAACAAAAAACACGAAACGTGAATACTACTTGCGGTAGTCGACTATGTGCGGGTTGCCTACATTTTTCCTAATTTGTTAAATTCACTTTTAGTCGGTTTACTCGATGAAGTGAGTGATTTTTATAAATAAATTGATGGTATTGCTTTTATGTAGGCCTTTGAAAAAAACCTACATATTAAAATTGATCTAGTATTAAGATCCAGGGTTGGGGGTGGGTTCGTTTTTTGTTTCATGAACCCCAGGAAACTTTTAGCATTATTAGATGAAATTCATGTATACTCCTAACCTTGTGAGACTCGAGGTATCAAACCGACTACCCGAGATCCAGTTTTATTTAAATAGCTCGAAACTTCCTCTTTTTAATATTGTGAAGTGCTTATCCATGCAAATGTTAGAAACCTACAGAGGTAAGATAAATTGAATGACAAAGTCATATTCTTGAAATGAATTTTGAGATTTCTTAAGAGAAAACAAATTGCAAAAGAAAATTTTGTCAGAAAATTTAATTATTTCATATGGAGATGGTAAATGTAGAAATAATTTGATTTTGGAACATATTATCTTACTTTCAGATTTCTGATAAAAAAATTTACTTGGTAATTTTTTACAATACCTCCCATTATTCTTAGCCTGAAATAATTTGGTTTAAGACGCAATGCTTTCATTTTATTTTACTCATATCTGAACAACTTTTTAAAGCAAATTTTTATATTTTACAAAATAAAATAAAATAAAATAAATAATGTAAATGAGTTAGTAAATGATGGGTTTATGAAAGTCAGTCAGAATTACTGCTCATCCTAGCAGTATGAAAAAAAATCAAACAGCAAGAAACAGGAGGAGTAACGTTAAATTAAATCTATATAAATGCAGGATTCGACTAACTTTGTGAGACCGGGGCATACAATTCCTTTGCGTTACTTCAAATTGCGTGAACATTATTATACATCTTGGAAATACTAGAAAATATCGAAACGGGTCTCAATAGTTTGGGTGATTTCTAGAAATGGGCCCATATATACCTTGGTGTACCTATATACGCATTAAATTTCTTTTTAATACTGTATAGGTCGTAATTATTGGTACACTTATTCGAATCTATACAAAGAAGAACCGTATATTGGTGATCTAGATTGATTAGATGATACTTCTGGTACATGCTATTATATTTCATTTTTGGGGCTAAAATGGTTCTAAAGTCCGTAATTTCTAAGCAATGGTCACGAAATTTGGTACCTATATTGAATATATTATAATCTAATATTCTGCCAAATATTGCTGAAAAGAGCAGATAATTCCAGATGAAAAAAAAAAAAGCTGGATGGAAATCAGGCTTGCTATTATTTTATTTTCGAAGCATTCATTTAATAACTTGCGTCCGTATGTTAAAACTTTACAATACAGTTCATTTCAAATTTTCTTAAACGTAATTTTTATCCAGATTTGTGTCAAATAATTTTGACGTTTTAATTTTTTTATTGTATTTATTTATTTATTTATTTATTTGTTCATTATTTCATTTATTTGTTTTTGTTTTTTTTTGTCCCACAAAACCCAAGTTTTCTTACGTTTCTTGCTGCGGTAGGGTTTTAGTGTATTTTCCAAAGGAAAATACAACTATTGCATTTAGTGCAATGGCGGAACCTGAGGGTGGGACCTGTGCAAAAGCGCTGATCATGAGTCGTAGATCACGAATATGTAGATCACTCAAATTCTTTTGCGCACAATGTATATACATATTTCCTCTTTTAGCTCATTTTGGCACTTTATGAGAGTCTGCAGAGCCTCCGCTGTTTGATCTATGGCAATGAAACTTGGAGTAGTGTTAGAAGCATTCATGGGCTATATATTCGTGTTAAAATTTTTGAAATTTATCGGTTTGTTTTGGAGGAAGGGGTTCTCAAAGTGTTGCAAACCCACCATGTTGTCATCGTAATAACTCCTATAAATTAAAAGATTTTAACTTGAAATTTTTGTGACAGTTGGAGACTATTAGGGACTGGTTTAGTATTGAATTTGAGCGAAATCGGTTCACTGGTTTTTGAATGGCAGCCATTACAAAATTTGACATTTTTGGAAAATACACACCGTGGTTGTTCAAAAATTTGCTTGAAATCCTTTCTTTGGTTCTGTTTAAATGCGTATTAGCATAGTCGATTCAGGTAAATATTCAAATTTCGATAAGATACGGAGTCGAACTAGACTTTATTTTGTGGATGCCTTCAAGTAGTCGTGATTTTTGGACAAATTTAATGCAATATCCGTAAATCTGACTAATTTTTTTTTGCACCGTCATTGCCCGAATAATTTTTACAGATAAATGAAACTTAGAGTTTAGTCACTTGAAACTTCACAATTCCACATTTGAATCATTTGTTGACATCGCAGATTCTTAATAAGAATTTTGGGATTTTAGTCATTTTGTTCAACGTCATTAATTTTTAAGTGTCCATGTATTCGACTCTCATCATAAAAATTTTGTAGCGAGTGAAGATCTATTAATTTATAACATTCGACCACCGTATTAGATTACTAATCATAATTCTAAAATAATACTAAATGTTTTATTGAAGAAAGTATTTTGGAGAATAGGTTTACTTAAATATTTTTTTGTAATGATATAAACCCAAGTTTTGACATAAAGAATTTCAGACTGGCATGCGCTCTACATGACTGAATGTATATTTTATGAAAATTTATGTCTACTGCACAGATCAAGAATAAACTTATTCAAAAATAGCCCTATCCTTTCCTGTAGGTATTAAGTACCAGTAGCCGCTGAAAACGATTAAATCACCCGAATGGCATTAAACGAGTTATCGTTTTTTATCTCTTTATACACGACAAATTAGTCGATTTATGATAAACTTTGATCGATTAATGGCCGATAAAATAGTAACATTACAAGCCCATGTACAAAATAAGCTGCTGGGTTTAGTCGCGAAAGCAAAGAAGAAAAGAACCCCGAAGTCGGTAACAGAGTAACAAAAAGCAACGCTCATAAAAAATTATACGTCGTGAGTACAACGTTAAAAGAAAGACGAGGTAAAATAAGTTTTACCTGAAAACGCTCGTTTGAATAAAAATATAAAAAAATAGAGAAATTACCGCCGTCATTACAGTAGCTGAGTGCCTATGTATGCACTGAGTAAATCGGTCAGAAGGCGAAAGAAGCGCTGCACCTTTTTCTGTCCAGCCTCTCGCACCGTCCTCACCTCTTTTTCATCTTCCTTAAGATTTTAGTCGGCACGTTTTCGGTTTGTTAAAACAGTGACGATAAAAGATTTATTCATGTTTGTATGAAATCGTGATTACTATAAAAAAAAAAAAAATTAAAAATAATGAGAAACATTGCGGAGTATTACACGGCGCCGTCCGCCAAGATGGTTACGATGTCAAAGAATGAAAAACAATGACCTTCATCGTGCCCTTGCGCTTTGATATGCGAGTTTTCTTCCTGGAACGAGGACGCCGATAAGTCTACTCGTCGGTGCTGGAACGGCGCCGTAAGCATCTTATCTGGAACTTATCGATTTGGAAATCGACTTTTATTATATGTGATGGAGTTGCTATTCTGGAAGATAGTCTAGAGCAAACGGTGGATAGTTTTTTTCAATGAAGTTGTGCCAAATTAATAAACAAATTAAGAAGAGCTTAATAACAAAAACGGGCAAGTTCAAAATTCATTTTTTTCAGATGTTCGTTTTGAATGACCTATCTTCTTCAGTAGAAGTATGATTTACGATATCAGGGCCGTAGATATTAGAATCTTAAAGGTGAGGGGGTTCACATTTTCTCCACAATCCCATCTGACCTTCTTCCTGACCACAATATATACTACCACCCCTAACTAACAAACACTATTTTTTTATTTTAGATTTTTTTAGAAGCTAAAGGGATCAAATCCTAAGTACCCTTGCTTATGTATGCCCTTACAATTTAGCTTATGACATTTATTAGCGACGTTGATTAGAAATCTGAAGAGCATTATCACTAAGCCAATGTTTTATTTCTGAATTGCTTTTTATTTGTCCTGATGATCAAAATTAGTTTTGGTTTTGGCAGCAAATGCATGCAACCAAGATCAAAGAACAGACGCAAAAATTAAAACAAATTCAAGCAATGTTCCGTCACCTTTTTGTAGATGTTTCAATTCATCTACAAAAACGTATTGAACAAAATATAGACAACTATTATTCCCAATTCTTGGAATAATAGCCACCTATATGATACCTGTTGAATAAATAAAGAGATAAATAAAAAGATTTGCCTCTAGTTTTGTACAAGTACTCCTCCTTTTTAAATATTTTGTCTAAAAACATCATCCATAAATGAATTCAGACATCTCCTCCCCTAATTACCTGAATCCCTTTTATTTTTTGTTTACTTCATTTAGAATCTCAGCAGTTCTCCAAAGTTGCCTTAATAGTTTAATAGAACGTGTCAACTTGTTTCAAATTCCTACAACTGAAAAAATTTCTTCATTCTTAAAAACTGCAATTCCTTCCTCTAATGCAACATCTTTCTCATATGATCAAGGTACTGGAAACTGTAGTCAAACATACCATTTTCAGGGGCTTCTCCTCACAAAGGAAGAATAAGTGAGATGAAATTATCCAAGCTTAAATTTGACTTGGCAGTTGGTACATTCAAATTATTTAGACTACTTATTTTTATTGCCAACTTATTCCTACCAACCTATCTCATGTAAGTATGTAATGCAGGTATGCCTTGCTGTTAATATTTCATTCATTTTCCTGTTTTTTTGTTCATTTACTCGAACTTCTCCATTGCACCATCTTCTCACAAAATATTTCTACACTGTTTTATTATTTGTTTCTGCATTTTGATAGTCATTTCGATATGATAACTTACTTGTCTTATCTAATATGATTTAGATTAATAAATACCACCATATCTTGGTGTAGTTAGTGCATTTTCAAAATATGTTCAAAATTGTGATAAATGCTTCTGTGAAATACCTTGTTGTGAAGAAGTAATCTCAACAAGAATGTAGTCAACAGCTATTTGCATGTTCTGTCACTTCGTAATTACGTACTGGGAAGCCAAAACCTGGGCAAACAGGCAATTATGTGGCCAGTTTCATGAATTTATATAAGAGATTTTAGCACACGTACACAGATGGACATATACACACATATATATATATATATAATATTGTTTCATCTAATTACTTAGTTTCTTATTAGTTATGATAAAAAATGATGTAAGATGTTTTCTACCATTCTATGACATCACTGAGATCCTTATCTGCCGATTAGTCTTGGTACAAATGTTGAATCTTACTCATATGTACATACAGGTAAGAACGTACAAATGTACAAGTGTATACTGAATTTGTTTAATGTCGCAGAGACGAATAATAAGCCAGCCTTTTGGCGGCAACTTTCGTTGAGAGGTACGAGCCCCTATACCTCATATGATTCGGTAATCCCCATACATACCAGGCATTCAAGTAATCTGAATTTTTATTTTTATCCAAAACTCTTAAGCTTCAGTATTCGTCATAAATTTATTCTTCCAAAAAACAAGTTGATTTTTCGTTCTTTCTTTTATTTTTGTTTTCCTTTTGGTTTTTTTCTAGAGGTCACTTTGGTAGGCTTATTTTGAATATTTATTAATATCTGCATCCCTAAAAATGTTCTTCAAGGTTATATTTTTCTTTCGACTGTTATAAGAAATGCCAGTATTAATCCTTGAAACTTGGGGGAAAAATAATAAAATGGAAGAATGAAGGAAAATTTTAATCAACAAGTACGTACATTTTTCTTCTCATTCACAACGTAGATACCTTATCGCCATTCAAAAAGTAACCATTTTATCCTTCTCAATGCTGATAAATAACTTAAGGAAAACCTGATGAATTTTAATAAATCTACATTTTCGCAATACGAATTCCATAATTTCCAAAGCAATCAAATACTTTCTATCCATTTATTAATCTGAATACTTAATTACGCATATACGCAAAGAATAAATAAAAAGTAAAAAGAATAAGGAGAAAAAATAAGAAACCCTACCAATAAGCCTAATCGATTTGCAGTCATAAATTCAAACAATAGTGAAATCAACGACGAAATTTCGTCAATATATGTTTCATGATTCTTATTTCTTCATTTTTATTTCTCTTCTTTTACCAAGTATTTAGAATATTTTTGTCACAAATAGTCCAGTTATATTTATGCGATAGAGATGGAGACATACGGATTCGCCATTTAGAATGGGAAAAAAACTTATCACCGTATGCACATACTGTATATTATGTAAATGAGTTTCCGCATTGAAAAACCAGTCGTTTATGTTAATTGAAATTAAACAAATAGTTTGAAAAAAAAAAGAAAAATGTTCGTATATTTAGATTCATTTGATTGGTCAAATGTACGCATCTCTAGAATAATTTCGTGGACCTTCTTTTTTTTCTGTCTCTCTCTCTCTTTAAGTCGTTTGAATGAATGTATTTTTTCATATACAGCTGAAAGAGATTATATTTGCATTTTTTGATCATTAATGGTGACTAAATACTCGTTTTGGGATAAATGAAGGAAGGCGAAGGCGAAAATGGTTTGGTACTTCAAACACGTGAATTTGAACCTACATTTGTTTTATGTTGGTATTTTAATTAGTGTTATTTGCATTTCCTAAATATTTGGTGTACGATGGGTAAGTTTGAAATGCTAGTTTTTATGGAAACTGAAGAAATCTTTTCGAGTTAAGCTGTAGGCCTAGTAAAATATAGTGTTATAGGTTATTTCTTGCCTAAGTTTCCACCCTGCATTCTAATAAATGTTTTTTGTGAAATACATTTTATTAAATTTCTTTTAAAAACATATTTTCCAACATCAAAAATGAAATTGAACGATCCCATTCCGATATTATTTTGAGAATTACACCTGTTTTAATATGTAAAACTTGTAATTCATTCAACTGATCTTTCAGTGTTTTCAATAAAATTCGATCAGATATTGTCGTTAGGATATCGTATAAGCCTGCAATACTTTTAAAGTATTCTATCTGTTGAATATCTTAGTGTCTCTCCTTGAAATCCTATGTATGAGAAAGTTTCTATGAAGCTTTCATGAAATTAGAAATGGATTAATTTTTATCTATTTTTTCGCTCTGAACTTCAACTTTCTAAACTAAGGTTCAATGGTTTAGGTTTGATGGTATGTTTACTAAATTTATTTATACTTCATGGGCAACTTTTTTTTTTTTTTTTTTTTTTTTTTGGTTTGTTTGTTGATGGGTATGCATTAGACTACCGAAATTCTCTTTCCTTTTTACAGACACTGAAATTATACAATTTTCACACTGTAGGCTATTGTTAATTCGAATAAAAAAAAAGGTCGTTAGAACTAAGTTTTATCATCTGTTTTTCCGTCTTCATTTTTTCTTAATTCTCTGTTCAGTTGACTAGTTTTTAAAAATTGTATTGCTAACTCTTTCTCTCCAGAGCTTATATCGATTTCTAGACACTGAAATAAATATTTATTGTCACTGAAATTTTTTCGCCTCAAGTATCAAAGGTAGTTTTGAAGTCTTCAGCTATATGCTTTGCCACATATCCATCATTTCTGAATTTGGAGCTAATCTGGTAAGGATCCTCTAAAAGTGCTCTTTAAAAGTGTAATCAAAATTGGTGTAAACAAAGTGATAAATTCTATCAATGCCACGATTTCTCAGAATGTATAATAAGATCGTTCAATTTGAGGAATGATGTATTTGAATAATGTGTCATTTTTCGTCTCTGTCAGCTCCATAGAACCATAAAGAAAAACTCGTGTATTCGTGTATTTTTCATTGATATAAAATTTTGAAAATTATTATTAAATAGGTTTGATGGTGTGTCTACTAAATTTGCTTATAAATATCTACTTCATGAGCAAATTTTTTTAGTTTTTTTTGTAGGTATGCATCAGATTGCCAAAATTTTTCTTTCTTTTTAGTGACACTGAAATTATCCAAGTTTCACACTGTAGGCGCCAAAATTAGAAACTTGTTGGAATAGATCACTATAAATAATTTTTCCGAATTCCGTTGCTATTGGTCCAAAATAAAGAATTTTATAACGAAAATGAAAACAAAAATATCTCTGCCCCGCATCAACCGCGGTAAGTGGGTATTTTCCAAAAGTGTCAAAATTTGTAATGGCTGCAATTCGAAAACCAACGAACCGATTTCACTCAAATTCAATACTAAATCAGTCTCTAATAGTTTCCAGCTGCCGTAAAAATTTCAAGCCAAAATTTTTTAATTTACGGGAGTTATCGTGATGACAACATGGTGAATTTGCAACATTTTGAGAAACCATTCCTCCGAAATTAGCGAGTGAATTTCAAAAATTTTAATACGAATGTATAGCCTATGAAAGTTTCTAACACTAGTCTAAGTTTCATTACTATAGGTCAAATAGCAGAGGCTCCACGAACTCCAAAAAAGTGCCAAAATGTGCAAAAATTGAAAAATATATATATATTGTGTACAGAAGAATTTGAGTGACCTATATATTCGTGATCTACGACTCAGGATCGGTGCTTTTTCACAAGTTCCGCCACTGCACTGAATGCAATAGTTGTATCTTCCTTGGAAAATACACTAATAGTGTTACCGGAAGTACCATGGAGCCAATTCGCATCAAAATTGGCAGCAAGTTTTAATGGATGATAATAAATATTTGTTTGAAATTTCGTAGCTATTGGTCTAAAATTTTTTATAGCCAAAATAAAAGCGAAAATAGCGATACCGGAAGTACCCTACAGCTGATCCGCAACAAAATCAATAGGTCAGGTCCTTGGCTTAGTATTTATGTTTGTTCTAAATTTCATGATTATCGGACGACCTGTACCGTGGTAACAAGAAATTGGCTTATATATAGGTAGCATGTTATATAAATAAAAGTCAGTTTCTTGTTTCAAAGTAGAGATAGTAATTTTTGTATGATAATAACAAAATTTGGTATGAACATTTGTACTAAGCCAAAGACCAGACCTATTGATTTTAGTGCGGATCGGCTGAACGGTAGTTCCGATATCACCATTTTTGTTTTTAATTTTGGCTATAAAATGTTTAATTTTGCACCAATAGCCACCAAATTATGAATAAATATTTATTTTAATTCATTATAGTATGCTACCAATTTTGGCGCGGATCGGCCTGATGGTACTTCCGGTACCGCTATTTTTATTTTTATATTGATCATAAAATGCGGAATTTTAGAACCATGTAGGTATACGAAATTTGAAACAAATATTTAATATAATTTATTGTGGCATGCTACCAATTTTAGTGCAGATCTACCAAACGGTATTTTCGGTAAAGTTTTTTTTTCCTCTTTTGTTTTTCTAATTTTCATGAACTTTTCTTTTTACAAAAATTAACGCCCATGTTCATGTTTTCTGTTTTTGATTTCATAACTTTATTATATTTCGTTGGTTTAATTTGAAATTATACAATTATTTACCATACTTTATTATCTTAAATAATTTTTAATTTCAAGAAATAATGCTTTTAAATTTCATATTGTCTAATACTTTGTCAGCAGCTGACAAATTTCATACATTCATAACATACCATTAACGCACATAAACTTACAGACAGTTAATGTAACCATCAAAATTCATAATTCTCTATCTCGAAAAACTACATTTTCTAGTGAGCTTTGCTGCGCTAATTTTTTTCTTTGCACTGAAAATACCTAAAAAAAAAACCTATATAATGTTGTCATCCAGTGTTATTTATAATCAAGAAGCGATCCAACGTATTGGTTTTTTTATATGAAAATCAAACTACCTAAATATCCAATTGCGAACTTCTGTTTTTCTTGAATACTAAAAAAGTGACTTTGTTGATAAACCAGTTTTTTATTTAATTTTAGATACACCTAACAACATTTACTAGATGATACATTGTATTGTAAAAATATTCTAGAAATTTTCCGAATTTATTGGTATACGAGTATTATTAATTTTTTTTTTCTCAAGTACAAACCTGACCATGCCTTCATTTGCATGAATTTTTATATGAACTGGCAATTCAAATTAACATTATGAACTTTTATATTTTAATCGATAGCTAAAAAAGACCGATTATGCGAACTTTTTCAATAAAACAGATGCAAACCTGCGAAAAATTTTTTCACGTAGGTTCCATTAATAATTACTCAGATTGACCGATTTTATTATTTTTTTTTCAAAATAAATCTCGAATAATTTGAATCACGATTTCTATAGCAAAAAGTAAATTTCTTACTGTTGTTCGTAATTTTTTTCAAGGTCTAGCTTTCAATTATGAATTATAATGATATTCCAGGAAAAATGTTAAGTAATAAAAATATTTTTTTTGAGATTAGGCAAATTATTTATACAAAAAGTTTATCGCTGCGCTCTTATTATTCGATAAAAAATATGAACAGAGTAATCGAAAATGAATTTCCTGTTATTATTTAAGTGAATTTATCAATACTTTCTTTATACTCGCATTATCAATGTTCTTGATTAATTTCAATCTTAGTGCTGCGAGAGCTTATATAATTGAACAATTTTCTCAAAATTACACGCTTAATACGATATGATGTGATTTCAGCAATTGATATTTGGAAGGTATCAAAGCAAATCAGCGTTTTTATTTTTTTAGTTGGAGTCAGCTTCTTTTTGTAGGGATATTGGTTAATACGTTCTTTGAATGACCTATTTTCTTTAGTAGAAGTATGATTCACGATATATCAGGGGCGTAGATATTAGAATCTTAAAGGGGGTTCACATTTTCTCGACAATTTCATCTGATCTTCTTCCTGGCTACAATATACGTATACTACTACCCCTAACTAACAAACACTATTTTTTTATTTCAAGATTTTTTTAGAAGCTAAGGGGATCAGACCCTAAGTACCCTTGCTTATCTATGCCCTTACGATTTAGCTTATGACATTTGTTAGCGACATTGATTAGAAATATGTAGAGCATTATTACTAAGCCAATATTCTATTTCTGAATTACTTTTTATTTGTCCTGATGATCAAAATTGGTTTTGGTTTTGACAGTAAATACATAAAACCAAGATCAAAGAAAAGACGCTAAATTAAAAAAAATTCAAGCATTCTTCTTTGACAAATCTGTATTTAGCATCAACATTCTCAAATTTTTCCGTTTGTACAAACAATTAGATGCAACGATTGCAGAAAAGAAGATCTGTAATCTCTTACTTCCAAAACACGGGAGAGATAAGAAAATTTTTTGCCTCTAAAAATCTCCAGACACCAAGTGAAAATATCTAAAACTTTCACCGACTGGAAAGAATATAATAAAAAACCCTCAATCTAACTGATGTTTAGAAAACAGAGAAAATGTTAAATAAGGTAACCAAAACAATAGCTAAGCTAACAAAACAAATGGAGGAGATAATGAAAGGCAAGGCTCCAGATAAAATGAAAATCCTGTTATTGTAGCTCTTGTTGAAGAGGGATGGAAATTGCCTGGCTCTGGTAAATGTAATCAGAACCAAAACAAAAACCAAAATTCCAAAAATGAAAACACTGAAAATAGATTTTGTTGTGAATGTAATAATAATAATAACAATAACAGTAATGATATTAATGAATGCAATCTGAGACAAAAACAATCAAGATATAGAGACCTGGGTAGACCAAGGAATAACCAAAATTATTTTAGACCCCCTCGAGAAAACTACAGAGAACAGAATAATGATCGATACCCACTGAGAGACATAAATGGAATCTAATGCTATAATTGTGGCAAATTTGGTCACATATCAAGAGACTGCCATCCACAAAATTGTAATCAGAACCAAATCCAATAATGTTATAACCGATTACCTTGATATAACAACTACACACCAAATTACATTCCTCTTGCAAACCAATATAGACCACCTTAGCAAAATAACTACCTACAGGCATATAGTAATTAGGTACAAAATCCTCAACCATGGGGAAATGCACCTTATAGTCCCAAGTATCTTACAGCAATTTCTTCAACCACCAAAAAACATGCAATAGAGCCTGTTTGCTCTGCACCAATTTCTGGCCACAACTTTCGAGCTTGTAGTGGCAATGTCCATTATCCAGACTGCTCTGAAATTGAATGAAACAGAAATTTTGGGCTTTCTTTTGCCTGGGGAACTTTGTTCCATCACCTTTTTGTAGATGTTTTAGTTCATTTACTAAAAGGTGTCGAACAAAATATAGACAACTGTTATTCCCAATTCTTGGAATAATAGCCGCCTATATGATAGCTGTTCTCACAGACAAACACCACCAAATATCCTGACAATAAAGAGTCATCGTATTTGCGGATGTTCCGATGTCACGCCACCTATTTTAAGTTCGGCCATTTTGAACTATGACAATGAAAATATGGACATTGTGTTCTCTTCATTTGAAGACAAATACATTCTTGTGTCTCCTATCAAACAAACAAGTCAAGGTCCACCCTAGCTGTTTGTGGATTTACCGGGTTTCGAATATAGTATAAGTGATAGAAGTATAGTGATAAAAAATTGAATGTAATGTAGTAATTGATTTTGAATAAATAAAGAGGTAAATAAAAAAATTTGTCTCTACATTTGTCAGAGTTTTCTAAAGGTAGGAAAACAACGCAACAACAATAAACTATGGAATTTTCTCAGTTTTGAAATTTTAATACAAATTTTTATTTTGAACCCAAATACCATTTAAATAAAAAAATTTTATGTATGGGTAGATACTCAGTTTAAGTTGACCATTATATCTTGAAATTAAGTTTACTTATAAGTTAAGTAAGAATTGATTTCTTACAAGGCTTTTATGAGATGTGTAGAACACCACCTGTTTAAGTCCCATGTCAAAAACTCTAAAATAAGCATTCAAAAAAAATCCTGTGCAGGCAGCGACGCTAGAAAATATAGGTTTTCTTGAATAAAAGAAAAACCAAGTAAAATATAAATAAATAAATACAATAAATACATTAAAATATTAAAATATCAAAATTATTTAGCAGAATGCTCGGTGAAAATTATGTTCAATAAATAACATTTTATTGTGAAGAGAGAAATGCGAGTTATCGAATGATTGTTTAGGAAATAAAATAACAGTAAGCCTGCTTTCCAACCAGCTTCATTAGTTTATATGGAATTTATCTTCTCTTTTTCGCAATAATTTGAGATTTTTTCAATTCACTTCTATGGATGAACCATTCAGCCAACTGAAACTAAATTTTTTGGAATATTAGAATCTAATATATTCAGTTTCAGTACCAAATTTTGTACATATTGATTGAAAATTACTCATTTTATAACCATTTAAGCCCCAAAAATACAACATAGCCGGATGTACCAGATGTACTATCCTGCTGATCTAGACTAAAAATAATAGGTTTCATCAACCTGCATCCTCAACAGACACAAGGAGATGCACACAAACTGTGAAAACAGAGTCAATTTACCAAGTGAATATCTGTTCGCAAACACCGGCAAATGCACTTCCAAAATTCCTACCTAGCAACCACTGAGTCTTTGTATTTTTAGGTGAATTTTGTTTGAGACTGTTTGCAGCATTTGCCTTATCGTATCATGATGAGTACAAACGTGTACCTACTTTAAGACCTGGGAGTAGTGGGAGAAAGTATCAAAGAAGAAATACAAAGGATGTTACAATGTAGAGCTGCATGGAGAGAAATTTATGTTTTTGTATGTATGAGAAAGTGTTTGTGTGAGTGTAATGTGTAAGAGACAGAGTGTGCAAGTGAAAAGAGAAATGAATACAAAGTAAATCAAATACACAGGATGTATGCACACTAACAAAAAACAAATTTTGTTCAAATAGTTACGACTGAATATTTGGATGTAGGTACCTAAATTTACAGGTAATGTTGCGTATTTTTTGTAATGTGGCGGACTATTCGATTTACTACATTACCAGCCTCCTTTTTCTCAAGAAAAAATGTATATATTATTTTTCCACATGAATGTTTATTTTTTTGGGAACTAGTTATATGAAATCAAATTCTTATCACCTTTCAAGTCGATACTCCCCCTTTGTAGTGGGTAGAGTCTTATATATAATGTGTTTAATGTCTGGGAGACAATAAAATGTTGTTGGAGTCACACACCTGTACCTTGTACATGTTCCTCATAACTGGCGTTGCCTCAACATCAGTATGTCCACTACCAGAGGTAGTGGGAGAACTCCGGCACATCGCCTGTGTGCTGGGGCCTTGTGGGTGGAGCCATGATATTGGGGGCGGTGTGCAAAGATAGCCTTCGGAGGCCACCTTCCTAGATTCATCCTGAAAAACTGAAAATTTAATTATACATGACATGTACAAACAAACAATTTTATTACAAAAGTAAAAAATGCCGGTACAAAAATAGGAAATAATACTAAATTATTCTAAAAAAAATAGAGAAAGAAAAATGGCAAAGAAAACAACTTTTTCTGAAAAAATATACTTTTCTTCTCCTTCTTCGACTGCCAAACAGCAAAAAAATAATGACGAAATTATAAAACTGGTACCATAGGTGACGGATTCTGGAAAGGAAGAATGGGAAATTAGCAAGTTGGTAGCTCATTCATGGAATGGTATAGTTGCGAGCTCTGTCACCTATTGCCCATGGTCCTTCATGAGGTGCAATGACAACAATAGTAGGTGCCAAAAATTATAAGTATGTCTTTTTATCAACATAGTATCTAATTTAGGCTTCCCCTTAAAGACAGTGAAGGTTATCAATTTAATTTAAATGAAATTACTGAATAGCCTATCCTATATGTGTCCTGTCTCAGGTAATATTGAAAATTACGGATAATGATGAAACTAATTTCGCATTGTAGTATCCTTTATTCTAAATTCTAGGGGAGCTAAAAATTTTAATGGTTGGGTGGATACTTTTTTGCTCGAGAACTCGATTTGCGCATGTCGGACTTTTCCATCATGTGACTTCTCAAGTTCTAGGACTTTGGCAAGTTTATATACTCCCGGCTTCGACATATAGTCCAGGACATGGACAATGTCTCCTATTACTGGTTGAAATGGCACCGTGCGATATGCATTTGGAATTGGTTTTGGTGGTCTATCTCTTAGGTATAAAAGATATTCCCTTTTCCATGATAACCAAAGTTTGGAAAAATATTCTTGGTCAAGTTTCCATAATTTCTGGAGTTGAGTGATTGTAGGGTATTATCCTCTGCTGTCTGACCAATCGGGATTGTCAAAGATCCGAGATTCGCATGAAGAAAATGCGAAGGTGTTAAAGTGTGTTGACCTAATTCATCAGAAGATGGGCACAGTGGATGTTCATTGACCATAGTCTGAATGTCCTTTAAGCTAGCTTGAAAAGTATGGGCATATATAGAATTATGTCCGTGTACACGGAAAAAGACTTGCTTTATAATTCCTATGATGCGTTCATATATGCCTCCTTACCATGGCGCTTTAGTGGGAATAAAATGCATTTAATGCCTTTCAATTCTAGATTGTTTTTTACTTCATTTTCTTCAGAAAATGTAGACCAATACTCTGGTAGATATATTGAGAGTAATTGACATTGAGCAGCATTAGCAGATAAGATTGCTTTAGGCGTTCCTTTATCTGCAAAAAAGGTCAGAAATGCAGTCCATATTTTTGTGGTAGTCAAAGATGATACTGAGATCAAATAAACGGCTCGTGTAGAGAGACACGTAAAGACTAAAACCCATTTTTTATATATGGGTGAAGTTGGTGTAGCCAACCTACTCTTTCTCTTTGGTAAATAATGATTAAATGTAGAGAAAGGACCAAATATATCCACCCCTGTGTAGGTAAAAGGATATGTAAATGGTATAAGACAAAAATCTGGCAATGACAAATGCGTAGGTTGCTTGAACAGTCTGTTCTCAGATTTCTTACATAACACGCAAGATTTTTTTAAAATTTGCGGTAACACTTTCAGTGCTCTAGGCATGAAATAGTGTCTACGGAAATTGGACATTGTAAATTTATTTCCGGCATGTACTAATTTAAGATGGGTATGCATCAGAATTAGTTCAGTCAGATGTGACTTATGATGCATAAGAATAGGGGATAACATATCCTTAGCATAAGGAATTTCTTGTAGATAATTTTTCATATGTATAATTCCTGAAGGGTCCAAACAAATATGAAATTTTTCATATGCTATATGCTCGGGCGGATTGTCACTTAAAAGTATTTCGAATAATTATGAAAAATATTTCTTTTGATCCGTGTAAATAAAACAAAGTAATGTAAAGTGAAAACTATTTTCAACTATAGCATAGGGTGTTAACAAATGTTTCCTCGTAATCCTTCGCTGATTAAAACGTCGAACTGCTTTAATGCATTGAAAAAATGTTTTAACCAACTTTTTTAGGGAATTAAATTTCTCAATTTTAATTCCAAATGGTGTATTCCTAGGAGGATGGATGAAACTTGAATCAGAAGTTATTTGACATTTTGAACCTTTTTCTAATTTAGTTGACAAATCTACTGGTTGAGAGGATGGGTTTGTTATCACTTCCGTTTCCTGTTGAGGAATTGGTTGTGAGACTGGTAACTGAATTTCAAATTCATTGGTTTGCAAATTTATAAAAAATTGTGGAATAAATCTTTTCTTAGAATTTTCAGTTCTTCTCAACTTTGCTGGACAATGTTTATCAAAAATTTCATCTGATATTTCAGGAGTTGAAGCAGATAATGTTGAGGAAAAGTTTAATGAATCTCTAAGTGTACAAAATACTGGAGTAGAGTATTCATCTTCAGATAAATCTGGAAGTGATTGAATCACATGCAAATTGGTTTTTGGCCATGAGATGCAATCCTGACTTAACCACTCGGGTCCTGTCCACCAAAGGGACGTAACTAAATCATTTACTACAGATCCTCTGGATCCAATATCAGCTGGATTTTCAGCTGAAGGGACGTAGCGATATTCTACGGCTGGAATACTCTTGATTTCAGATACTCGATTTGCTACAAATTGGAGAGGATTTTTCTTTCCAGTAACCACGTTAAAACGCATTTACTGTTGGACCATAAGAATGTTGGTGAATTTGACAGGTACATTGGTTTGCGAGTAGAACACAAACCTCTAGCACAAATTAAGGCACCTAACAATTCTAGTTTTGGAATTGTAATGAGCTTCATAAGGGTAACGCGTGATTTTCCTAATAGAAAGCATACTGAATAAGTATTTAAATTCTTATTATAGAATTGAATATAGATGGCCATTGAAAACTCTGTTTTAGAGGCATCAGTAAATACATGTAGTTGACATGTATTGGGGTCATAAGTCCCTATGTACAATTGTCTGAATAGGCAATAATTAGTACATTGCATCAAATCATTTAAGATATCGGATGCTACTGATTGCAATTTAATTGGGATGGGTTCATCCCATTTTAGGCCTTCCGACCAAAGAATTTTTATAAATGATCGAGATGGTATAAAAGCCGGGGCAAACCATCCTAACGGATCATAAAAGGAGGACATCACTTTTAAAAACAGATGTTTAGTCCAACAAGCAGTTAAGGGTTTAGGAGTGGGAATATACATGATATCATTATCCATGTCCCAAACTAAACCTAGTACTTTGACTAGTGGTTTGTCCAATGATCTTGAAGGATCAAAATCCTTTCTAAGTGGAACACAATTTGTTCCCCAAAGGGCTAGTTCCGTAGAAATGTCACTAAACAACTTGTTTGATTTGACGTACAATTCTTTCAAGGCTTCGTAAGTTGGCAAGGATGTTGCCAAGTTATCGACATAGAATTGTTGTAGAAAACTATCGTGGAATTTCTTATCAACCATTTGAAAATGATGTAATAAGGGCGTTGCTAGAAAAGGGAGAAGCGTAAAAATAAACGAACGAAAAAAATGCCAATAAATAGAGAATTTGCAGTTTTTTGAAATTTAGAAATCTCTCTTCATTCAATCATTAATTCCTCAGCCATTATTTGAGCTAAATAGCCGGGGTTCGTCTGTTTTGAAAATTTCTTCTGTTTCAGACAAAATTTGTTAAAAATCCATGGTTTTGTGATTTTTTCAGTGCTTTTCGTTAAAAATCTTATCTACAATTTATAATAAAATTATTTATTAGCTTCGTTTAAAATGAATTTAAAAAAAAATTTTTGGTGCAGTGATACTTTGCTGGAAAACCGGGTTTTCCAATTTTCATGTATAATATTTGAAAAAAAAAATAAAATAAAAGTCTAAATTAATGCAATGCTGATAATACGATCGTATCCCCGTGCGCCGTTAATAAGAAAACCATATTTCAAGCAACACAGTCGACTTTTTTTTCCAGCGTATTTTTTATATTTTTTTTTTGCGTTTCTCTCGGATATTACTGAACTAATAGGCACCAAACTTCTTCCACACTTACACTAATATAATGACGATCTATCTTGAAAATTTTAGCTCGATCTCTTTCATAATTTCATCAAAATCCAGGAAAAACTAATTTTTCAGGAATTTTTCATGTTCCAGTTTTTTCGGAAACTACTGAGACAATAGAAACCAAATTCATATCAAATCTGGTCCTATATAATAACTATTTTTCATGAAAATTTCACCCCTATCCCTCTTGTAGTTTTCTCATAACCATGAACCAAAATTTTTTTCCAGTTTACCAGGAAACTACCTCACGAACCCCTTCTGTAATTTCCTCAAAATCCTGGAAAAACAAATTTTCTGAGCAATTTTTTTTTTTACAGTTTTCTCAGAAATTACCGAATGAATAAGCACCAAACTTCTGCCAGACTTACCCTCACATGAGAAAAATCTATAGTGAAAATTTTATCCGATCCTTTTGGTAGTTTCTTCAAAATCTTTAAAAAACCACTCTACCAGGAATTTTTTGTTTTTCAGTTTTCTCGTAAACTACTTGACCAATAGACACCAATATTCTTTTAAATCTGGTCCTATATATATTCCTACCTACGTAGGTGTAATATATAATTATACCTATATTAAAAAAAATTAGGTCAAAATGGGAAAGTGGTGGCATTAGTTTTATTTTTTCGTGAAACAAAAAATTTTCATCCCCCACCCGTATCCCCCATAAGGTCAATTTTAGTACCCCGTTTGCAATCAAACTGGGTAAAAATACGCTTTTATATATGATTATAATAACCCGTCGGTTGGCCACGTAAAATACTTCGTGAAATTGAAATTATTAGCTAATGGGATAAAAGCCTAGGAAAATTAGGCGAATGTTGTATAGCTCTATGAATTCATGTTATACGTGTAAGTACATATTTAATTTATTTTTTGCCACATTCACCCCAAAAATAGACTTTTCGCGCCTATTAACTATAGGTGAAGAAGAAGATTTTACCCCAGCGTCGATAAGTAAAATTTCGCGCGTAGGCAGCTTTGGACTTGCTCACATTATTAAATTACTGACTCAATTACGCATGCGCATTATGTCTTATCCAACATTAAGAAATTTCTGCATATCCAGATTTTGGGAAAAACTGATTATCAAGTTAATTGCCACTTCAACTAAACACAACATTTCAGCTATAAAACGAACCTTTCTTATTTCACTTAATTATTCCTCAGCCTCTATTTAAATTAGAGAGCTGCGGTTGGTGTTGCTGGAAAGAAAATAAAATTTACTAAATTTTTTAAATTATCTTTTTCTGTTTGAAAATAAACGAATGAATAAAACTCGAATTATTATAAAATTGGCCGGTGTTCGAAATCTAGCAACGTCTCCTCACTCACTCAATGATTCCCCCGCCACTATTTAAGCTACAAAGCTAGTGATAGCATTTCTGGAAACAAGAGAAAATTTGATCATATTTGTTCTTCATGTAATTTCTTTAATCATTTTTGGCTGGGTGAAAATAAACGAACAAAAAAAAAACGCGAATTAATAGAAAATATGTAGTTTTTGGAATCTAAAAACCTCTCCTCTTTCAATCAATGGTGATTCCTCAGCCGCTATTCAAATTAGAAAGCTGAGGTTGTTACTGCTAAAAATAAAACCAAATTTACGATCAGTTTCTATGACATCGAAGTTTTCATTCATCCTTAGCTATTTCCAAATAAATGAACGAGAAAATACAAATTAGATGAAAATCTTAGGTTTTTGTATTGTTTAAATAAATTTTCAACAAATTTTCTTCTTGGTGAAGAAAAAAATTTTTTTGGGAGGTTGGGGTGACATTACAAAAAATTTCATACGACACTCATGCCAAGTAGGTGATTTTTACTCGTGTAATTAGCATCACTTGCCTTCAGCTCGTGCTGCAAGGATCATACTCGTATCGAAACACCCACTTTACGCAATAATTGTATCGCAAATAACTGTTCCAAAACATAATTGAGTTGTTTGTCTTCATGTTTTTTTCACGGAGCCTTCTTTTGTCCATTACTCGTAATATACCTAGCTTAAATTTAATAATTCGTATTATTAGAAGAATGTTATGTAGCGATTTTTCGACGTAGTCTATATGAAATTTTAATTCGAAATTTTGATGAACTCTTTCCTCGGCTAGTGCGTGTGAAAGGCTATATTTTAATGAATTCGTTTAATCTGCTACACAGTACAAGTACCGAACTGGATGCACTCCAAATCCACCTAATCCATTTTAATTTCTATGGAAGTAGACTATATCGAGGTGAGATGGAATGAAGAGAAAAACACTAAAATTCCGTCGTATCACGAAATATGCGGTGAATAAAAATACTATACTAAAATCAGATTTGCGGTCATTGGTTCGGAATAAGAAATTAAAAAAAAAATTATATGTGTATATATATATATGTATAGGATGATTTAAAGTAACTTACAAACCAGTGGTTAAGGTACAGTAACGTTTTGGACAAGTAGACGAAGTCAAGAAATGGGAAAAAACGCTATCGATGCGGGAAAAGATACAAACATTTTTAAGAGGGTTTTCTTTAGAAAATATACTTATTACGCTTGGTGTGGTATTAGCCCCCGGAGTTGTGGGTGGGTACGTTTTTCGTTTCACGAACTCAGGAAAATTTTGGCACCAATAACTAAAATTTTTATATATAAGTCAATTTCTCGTTCCCACGGTACAGGTCGCAATTTTTGTCCGATAATCAAGAAATTGGATGCGAACAGCGAACATTTGTATTAAGCCTAGGACCAGACGACTTGATTTTGGCGCGGATCGGCCGCACGGTACTTCCGGTACCGCTATTTTTGTTTTTATATTGGTCATAAAATACGGAATTTTGGAACCATATGAACGAAATTCAAAATAAATATTCATTATAATTTATTGTCAATTTTGGCACGAATCGACCTGGCAGTACTTCCGGTAAAGCTTTTTTTTCCTTCTTTTTTCTAATTTGCATAAACTTTTCTTTTTACAAAAATTAAGCACAAGTTGATATTTTCTTTTTTTTTATTTCATAATTTTATTATATTTCTTTGGTTTTATTAGAAATTATATGATTATTTACCATATTTTATCATCATAATTAATTTTTCATTTCAAGAAATAATGCTTTTAAATTTCACATTGTCTAATATTTTGTCAGCAGATAACAAATTTCATACCATCACAACATACCATTAACGCATATAAACTTACAGACAATTAATGTGATCATCAAAATTCATAATTCTTTTTCTCGAGAACCTACTTTTTCTGGCGAGGCTTTCTGCGCCAGAGTTTTTTCTCTTTAATTCACTTCACTTTTAAATCTAAATTTTCGTCCTCGATTTTAAAAGTTAATACACTCGTTAGTTTTGATGATTTAAATTCTTTTGGCACGCTTTCGCGTAAAACTTAGTAAGATTTTTTTCTTGGCCGAAGGAATGTTTCATGTTCACCATGATTTAGTTTTTTTAATTAGAATATACCTACAAAATATTAAAATTGTGTGCAGCCGCCTCTCAGTTGTGCATCTTATGTCGTATGCTTCGAATGTCTGGGTAAGCTATTGAAACACTCATGCATAGGATAAAAAATTAATTTCTGTAAATGGCAATATTTCTACGACTCGAAATATTCTTCTCAACAAAATATGTTCCCGGTTAGTCAAATGAGAACGTAGAAAATCGATTTACCTACCATACACTATTTGGTTGCGTTATATTTTTAGTTTTGACAAGTTTTATTTTTTTATTTGTGAATTAATTACCTACTAGATATGCAAAATTTTCTAGAATATTATATCTAAGTATAGATTCTTGTTGGAAACAAATTAATATAGGTACCTTCGAGAGATACCTATTGCATTTCATAATACAATGAGTAAACAAGCAAATGATGGTAAAAAATTGAAAATGAAATCGTGATCTTTATCTGAATATTATCTTTTGGTCAGAAAGAGGATAAAAATATTGTTTCTTTTTAGGGAGGTAAAAATCCATTGTTAATGCATACATCTTCATTATTTCGAATAAAAATTTCGCTTTTTTCATTGTATTTCTGAACTTTCTTTGTAAGTTTTGTTGAAACTTGAATTTTATACCTAGTCCTAAACACATTAAAGAAAGTGAAGAATGTAAAACAGAATTAAGGATGATGTGCATTGCATCGTAGCTATTTTTTGGCAGCCCGTTGATTACTCGAAATCCACGATCAACATAAAAAAATTTTGATTTGTGAAAGAAAAATATACTAAATTAATGAAACCTTTCAATATTTATAAATATATAATTATTGTGGGGACATTACTTGTATGAGGTTTTAGGGGCTTGCACCCCTTGACAACAGTCACTGCCCAAAGGCTGGCAATTAATCGTCTCAATGACGTTAAACCAAATACACACTTGTGCGTTTGTATGTTCATATCTGGTAAGATACATTGCACGGGCCATGATCAATTAACTGATAACAATCTTGGTGATGTCACAGCCCAATACCAAACGCGGTGTGTCGTTTCTTATCATTTCAATGGAGGCAGGAAACAACGTAACGGATGACATAATACTATAAGTATATGTACTTATGTGTGTCTGTGTGCATGTGCCAAATTCTGTATATAAACTCTAAAAACTGGCTACAAAATTGTTTGGTTATCCCATACCTTATAGTATGAAGTGGCAGAACACTCAATATCTGTTGAAGACCTTCTTCATGTGAATATCTCTCACAACAAGGTATTGCACAATTATAATAGGAATTTAATTATTCTATCTTATTCACCAAAGATTTCTTTCACAATAATTGGGAGAAATTCTCGAATTTTTCTTCTTTTTTTTTTCTTTTTTTTACTTACCAAACCAAGTTTCTTTTTAGTGAGTATTAATACCTTCTTGCCAGTCTTCCCTTGTCGAAAGATGTAGAGTAGAGGTGTAATAAAGGCAATTTTTATCAAGCTGATTTTTCTGCTGAATTGGTTTTTGTATAAAGTTGTAATCAAACGTGATAAGTATATTTATTTTCTCTACTTTCTTGCCATCATTACTCCTTAGCCAAAAATTAGAAATAATATTTTATAATAAGTACTCATCTGAAGATGAGACCTTTTTGTGCTTCTGAAATGTGCAAAAAAAAAGGTCAATTTCAACTTACTGCAAAAAGTTTGAATTTGTGCATGCGCTCTGGCAAATACCTTCACTTTTCGCACCATCCTCTTGATTGCTTATACGCGTTTTAGATATAGCTTAATATTCTTGGTGCTCCTTACCTTAATATTTTTCACTCCAACTTTTTTTTCCCTTCCTTCCTTGTTATACCTTTTTTAGGCGGGTATTGTGGAAAATTGTTGGCGACACGTATAAAGTAAGTGATTGCTACTCGTCTAATGTGTGCATCAGTCACCTTCCGCTTGTGTTGTAATCATCCCTCTTGTAATTTTGTTACTTATTTTTCGCAATTGTATTACAAATACCTGATTATTGTTAGCAAGGAATATTTTCTTTAAATTTATATTATTTCTTATAGGCTTCATTTTCCAGGCAGGCCGTGATTATTGAAAAATAATGTAAAGTTTTAGACCAAGTTCAATGCATTTTGACATGTATTTTCAGAAGATTGTAAAAATTGACTATTATTTCCCTCCCTTTGGGTCCCTATACATGCAAAAATGGATTCGTTTGAGGGTTGGCTACTTTTTCTCTCGTTTTCATTAAATTTTCGCGAACAAATCGCCATTGTTCACATATTTTTTGAATGATAGAATGCTAATTTTTTTCAAAAATCATAGAAACGATTAACAAACATTTACTAATTGCTGTACTATCCACTAACACGTCCTTCAAGTTGAAGAATCGTCACTTACTCCATTCCCTTGTGCAGTTTTACTATAGTCTAGAAATCCCTCAAATATGTTTCAAAATTTCATGCCATGATTTTCATCCCAACTTGATCGCCTTATACATTTTTATTATACGCTTTTATTCTACTTACTCAATTTTGTTGAAGTACACCGGATGACCCAACTTCAGTGCGGCTTTCACGTGTTGCGGCACACGCACACATACACTTATATCCGTTTTTATGTTTGTTTCTTCTCGGAAAAATAAGTGAGAAATTTTATTTTCTCTTTCACCTTCATTTTCTTCTTCAAATTATAAAAGCGTATTTCTTAAAAACTCGTTTTTAATCTAACTTATTCATTTCTAATTATTTTATTCAGACCCCCTTTTATTAGAGATACGTTAGGGATGCAGCGCCTTCAGTAGAAAATTTTTTATAGGCCGCAAAGTTTCGACAGAAAGAGAAAAAAGTGCGAGAATTTTGCAAGTGCATCACTCTCCACTCCTTTGAATGTGCCAGCATAGGTAGTTCGAACATCCGCTCTTCCAGCAACGTGATAACTAAAAATGGCTTTGAATTTAACTGCTAATAAAGAAATATAATTAAATATTTTTCAAATTTTCTTAATTTTGATAGTAATAATTAGCTTATCTACTTTCTTTTGATTACTGATGACTGCAAAACTTCGATTTTTTGCCTTTGAATCCATCTGTCTACATCTTGCAAAACCTGCCAATTTCTCTTGGAATGTAGCTACCTACGTGTTAAATCTTCTACCATAATAGTGGATAATCTTCTCGTTTTTATGTCAAGTTTCATCTGGAAGGTATATTTTTAAAATTGAATGAGTTTACTTCTACTTGTTGTTTTTAACAATTTTTATTTTTACAAAAAAAAAAGAAAATTTAGGTACGGGCTAGCCTTCCTTAACCTCTGTTTATTAACTAAGATTGAAGTTGGTACTTCCCGAATTTATGAATATTTTTCCTTCTCCAAATTTACCTAGTAGGTAGCCTAAACGATCGAAATTTTCGCAAATTTTCTTCAATAATTTAAGAAGCGTTCCATCTTTAATGTGAAAAGCGCGGCTGAAGGCTGATATTCTGTGGCACCTAATTGATAATCGATAATTGATGAATGTTTTCGTAAAGAAAATACAAACCCGCATTCATTATACCAGTTTTTTTTTTTTTTTGGGTAAAGCTCGCGAATATCTCATTAAGTCTTACTAATTTTTTTCTTCTTCTCAATACGTAGATAACATTCGTAACATAATTTCTCATCCCATGAAAATTAAAATCTGAATTCTGAATACGTGATTGCGTGAATTAATTTTAATTCGTACGCATGTAACACAAAATAGACCAAAAAAAATCCTCTTATTCGAATAAATAATGCGTAAAAGTAAACGGTACCTTAATCAAGGACGTTTATATAGCAGGAAATTATTCGTTACCAAGTATCAGGTAATTCTGAACAAAATAATTAGAATTGGAGATGGAAAAATAAAAAATTAAACAACTCATTAGGTAGGCCAGTTCTTTAGTATTTGCTAATTCAGATAGAGCAGTGTATATCTGTAGAGTGGTAATTTAATTTTTCGGTTATTTTACCCCTTCGTTGATAGACCATCGTGGTGCTGCATATAGCTCAAGTATTGAAGAATAGTTCTTCATCGAAGTTTTATTAAGGTATTAATCACGAGCTAGAAGTAACAAAAAATTCGACTTTTATTCAATTAAGATACTTTTTGCATTTCAGAACTCCAGGAACTTATACCTACATGCTCAGAGATATAGCGTTGACGATTGACGAAAGCCGATGATCAATGTGTTCTTATTATATTTGTAACAAAAAATACTAACAACAATCTTTGACATAAATTTATCTGCTTATTCCTAAAATTTAAAACGGTTGCAGCAGGCCTAAATTCAATTCTGTGAAGGTCCTATTTTATCTTTTTAAAATTCAGTAAATTTTTTTCAAAATAGCAGTTAGGAACTCGATACTCTATACAAGGTAGTAACTTTGATGTTGCCCCATAAGAAAAATACACTGGATTTAAGTTTTCTTAGTATAAAAAGTGGCTAGTATGTATTCGAAGGTTTGAAATAAACTTTTATGACCTAAAATTCAACGAGAAATCGAATGGTGCTGGTTTGAAATGGATACAGATAATATTGGCGGAGATAGAGTTGAATATTAATCATAACTTATTTATGGCAGAAATAGAATGAAAATCAAACATAATGAAATTCAGTTGACTGTATTTAATATGTATCTGTACATTACAAAACCAATTGAAGACTAGGATAAATTACAAAAGGTGCTCAAATTGCTTTCCTCCTACCAGAACCCAGTTTCTCAAGCAGTTGTAAAACTCTATTCTCACTCGACTCAGCTGTTAAGCATTAATATCTTTACAATAAGAGACAATGGCATCTTGTAATCTTGTAGGATGGCAATAGTTTCATCGGATGATTCCAATTGGTGAATTTTTATTTACTTAATTTTTAGTTTTCTAATTCTATTTCTGCCACAAATACTGACTCGTTAATCTTCATGATTAGTATTCAACTCTATCTCCACCAATTTTATTTTTATCGACTTCTAACGAGCACCATTCAATTTCTCATTGAATTTTAGGTTACAAAAACCTTTGAATCGTATATCAAGAAAACTTAAATCCCACATATTTTTCCTGTGGGGCAACATCAGACTTACCATCCTGTATGTAAAAACACGGCAAAACCAATCACTTCAAGTATTTTTCAACCTTCTGACTGGCAGAGTTTTTGTAAAGTAGGTAGGTCTATACTTCAGGCATATGGCTCATTGACTGTGGAAGATGATATCTCTTCACTTTCTTTCTACAATTAAAATTACCACCTTTGTTAATTGTGAATTTTCATTAGGAAAATATAAAAAATGAATTTTTTATTGGTTCCGCATGCAATTTATTACTTCTTTTTAGTCATTTATTTCCTTTTGAGTTTGTGTAAACCTAGGAGTTGTTTTTTCCTCATTATTCTGAATCAGTGGTTCCGAGCCTTCTGCGGATGACGCTTCGTTTGCTTATTGTTTAACATCTTCACACCCCTTTCATCACTTTTTTAATTTCCTTCTGACAGTTCTGCCATCTATATATATATATATACGACAGTGTGAAAACTAATGATTATTTGAAAATTTATTTTTAAAATTTGGCTTATGCTTTTTTTTTTTTTTTTTTTTTTGTTTGAACTTGGATGCTCAGTTGAAAACCAATAATCTGAATTAATGTGTCATGCACATGCGTGGAGTACAAACGCCTAATAAAAATAATATATTACACATTAAGGTTGGAAAGTGTGGGAAACAAGCGTAGCAAGTGAGCAATTCCTGAGTCATGTAAACTCACTCTTAAACCTTGTTGAGGAAGGTATTTCTTATAATTAAAGATCAGAAAGCAATGAAATCGTAGGAACAGAACTATTGATAACAACAAATCGTAATTGTTAGCAATTTCAAAGAGAAAAAATACTCAAAATAAACGAATATACCCACCCATAGTGACTACCTCCTTTTAGCTAACTTTCGTAGCATAGTTGGTATTAAGACAGCTTGGTAGCACAGATGTTTACAAGTTCAAATTCCATTCAAGCCAGCGAATCTTTCATAAAAATAAAAATTCTAAATTAATAGAAAATTACTTTACATTGAAGTTCATCATTCATCAATGATAAGCAGTACCTTTCTCTCGCAAAATATGACTGTAAACATTACCTCTTTGATCATATATTATAAAAACTTTCTGATTAAATGGACATACATTCCTCGAATTTTGACCAAGAAGCTTTTTTTGTTTTTTTTTTTCCTACTTATTGGATCGGCTCTTTGCAGTTACAATATTGTTGCATCCTCATCATAATCTATTTATCTCAATTACTAAGTCTAAATTTTAATCCATTAATTTTTAAGACTTTTAATTTTTTTTTTTTCAATTTTATAGTATTAAGGAAATGTAATCTAAGCGTTTAAACAGAGCTTCGATTCTTTATTTTTCAGAATATGATGGCGCGAGATAGGTACCTATATGCGGCTTTTACTAATAACGAATTAATTTCAGAATTAACTGTACATTCTTTTTGACGCGAATTTAGTAAATTATATTCGTAATTAAAATATTTTTCTTTACTCTTGAATACACCTTGTTCTTGTTATTAAATGATAAACTCGGAATAGGCGTTTTTCTTTCATTCTGTGTATGTGAGTGAAATATGCAAAGAAAAACTCTTACAGGTGTTTCGATAGGTGAAAATTAAAAAAAAATTAATAAAATTTTTTACGACCCATCGAAAGTAATTCTCGCGATTTAATTGAATTTTTAAATAATTCATTCAAGTTTGTTAGAGCAATGAAGGCTGATTTTACCGTTGTACGAAAAATAATTTCTATTACCATTAGACCTGCTGTATTAAAAGGAGAAACAATTTTTCATTAAATTATATTTATACATTTCACGAAAGATTTGTCAAATTAGAATAGGCGTACTTTTATGGTTACATTTTTTCTTAGTGAAATTCGGATGGTTGTGAAAAAAAACTATTGAACCTTTTTGTGGCTGAAATTCTAAAGAAGATTCCTTCGATAGAAAAATTGACTTTTTGGAGCTGCGAAAAAAAAATCGTTCTTCATTTTGTCTTAATCTTTTGTGGAGACTGAATTCTGGTGGTTCACGACTATAAAAAATTCCTCTTAATGTATTTTAACGTGGACGGAAGTTACAGGGTTAGTACTCAAGACCGCAGTCAATTGCTGAGCCCCCTGAAAATCTTTCAAAAGCACTATTATTATGTAAAAAAAATTGTATGCTCATGAATTTTCGGGGGAGGGGCAATAGTCACTCCATAAAAGTCATCTAGTTACGTTTATGTTGATTTCAAACGGAATTTTCTGAGGAAATCACATTTTTCTTGTATCTTTGGTAAAGATTGACCACGAAGACAGTGACATTCTTGATATGCATTTGTTGAGATTCAAATACACCTATTTTACCACTGCATTATCTTCATTCTGTAACGCTGAACTAAAAAAATATTTTAAAGAGTTTCCTTTCCTCGATCTGGAGATTTTTATTCTTATTAATTGAGAACCTGGAGTGTCCACTGAGACAAACAAAAGTACAATAAAAATAAATGAAACCAAAAAAATATAATACTGCTTAAAAAAAAGAAAACAAAAAAAAGGACTAAAGAAGAAAAAAAAATTTGTGCGGATGCTACATAGAACACCTTATTTTTTTGACCCAAGTTATTATAACTCCACCTTTCAATTTTTTTGAATACCTAAAACTTTCCAAGTCAGCGCTATATTTCAAGCCTACTTGTGCCGTCTCTTTAATCAATTTAAGCTATAGACTCATCTATACAGTTGGATTTTTTGGTTGAAACTTGCTTCAGACTTGAGAAGTTTTATTTAAAAAATGAAAGGTGGAATTACAACATCCTTGGGCAGAAAAATGTGTTGTTATAGGCAGCGTTATGAGACGATAGAATGGGTTTTGTCCTTGAACGGATTGATTTCTAATTACAATGAATGATTTAAATTATGTCAAAATTAGGAATTTTACTAATCTACGTATATTATCAAATTCAATCCCAGCACTTTTTGTATTTTTATCTGCGTTTTTTACAACATTCACAACATTTTAATTTTGAAAAAAAAAAACTGGTCTTCTCTCACTTTACGATTTCTCAGGTACTGTTCAGCTACAAAGCTAAGGTATTGTACTATTGAAAAGAGGAGAAAATTTTCACAAGTTCTTTAATAAAATTAATTCTTGTATCGCCATTAATTTTTCACAAATCGGCCATAAAAAACTGCAAATTAATGTGAAATTTGTCATTTTTAAAATTTTTTATTTATTTAAAAAACTAGTGATGGGAGAAAAAAGTTTTCAGCAACGACCCCTCTATTTTTTAACGAAAAATTCATTTCCATCATAGATTTCATCTAAAATGAATTAATCACGAGATAATGGTGAGAGAAAATATAAGAACAAAACTGGGGGCTCTTTGTATTACTATATATAGGTGTGTATATATATATACACATTTAATTATTATACTGTATACAAGGGCTTTCTGCATAATATTTCGCCAACTATCAGACATTGGATGTACACGTACATGTATATTATTTTGGTCATCTAGAATTTGTAACTGGAATGGGTTGAAAGCGTCTTTCAAAACTAGTGAAAGTAAATAAAATACCCAACTTTTGTACATAAGAAAGATTTATGAAATAAAATTATAAATCAAACCTTTAACTAGGTCACTTTAGAATAACTTAGAAAAATTACTTTGAGTTCATGAAAAATCGTTGTAGAAAAGAGGCTGAAATCTGAGATGTTTCAAATTTGAGAAGCTTAAGACAAGAGTTAGCTTAATGTGTTCTCTTGTCTGTTGCCAAAATAAAAGTTATTTTGCCATCAAAATGGATTTTCGAAGTCAACTAATATTTGGGTGTGTGGTCAGGCAAGATATAGTGGCTTCCCATAGGGAAGTAAACATGGCTGTGTCAAAACCCTGATTTAATAGGAGGATTTCCCCAAATTTTGCTCGATGACGTAGTAACCTGCGTACTCGATGGCATTGTAGTATAGTTCAATGTTCGTTTCGTACTCGTCGTCAGCTCCCATTAGTAACGAGCTGTATCGCGATTCTGCAATGGAGGATTGCTCGGACCGGTCCTGTGGTGAGAGATTCATGGGTTGTGAATCTCTCGCCTGTTCTTCCATTTGGCGTTCTACAGTTTGGTGTAGAAGGCCACCGCCATGTTGTGCAATTTCCCGTGCCAATGGTGCGTTCGCAATTACTGGCGGGATGGGTTGTTCGACGGGGAAGTAACGTTGATGGGACAGTCCGGGGATTGCCTGCCATAAAGTTGCATGATGCTAGGCTCCAAAGACATCGATGTTTTTGGTGTCTCTTTACGATTTTTTCTAATCAATTTTGTTTGTAGTCAGCATGTGTGGTTGGGGGAATGTATTAGGTTTCGTATTTTCAACGAAGTTTTTTGAAAATGGGTTCCAACTATTGTAATAATTGGATCCTGTAAGTAGGTCAGAACACATTTAAGTGTTTTGATCTACCAAAAATAATGCATTCCGCCGTTGATGTTTTGAACTTCTTCGAGATCAAATCATACAAAAACGGTATCCTAACAAAGTTGACGAAGTGCGTGGTGTGAAAGTTACAAGTAATTTTCATACCCATAATGTCGCAAAAATTAATGGATGTTGTTAGGTTTTGACTTACCGTTTATTGCTGACAAACTTTTGTTTCAGAAAGAGCGAGGACCAGTAAAACCCCTTTCGTGTTACTGGTACTTCTGCCGATGATTGTTGGCAAAAAACTCCGAAACTCTTCTTCGACTTCAATTTCTTGAAGTGCGAGTTGAGGCACCAACGTGGACGAGAATCTTCAGGAGGTTCTTGCCCAAAAATTCGCGATTGTTTTGTTATTTTATTTGAAAAGTTCAGTAAAACAGAAACAATGGTGCGGAAAATAACGAAACGCACTAGTAGGAACGCTATTAAACAGCCCAACACACTTAACACGCACAAGAGAAGTTCGTAGTCGAATCTGCAGAACATGGCAATGTTCCTCAAATGACGGTTCAAAACGATAATGAATATCATTTTTGCAGATTGGATTGGTTCTCTTGTCAATCACATGATTGATTCAGACATTCTTTCACTCCTTAACTGGAATGGAAGGACTATTGTCTGAGTGTGTGTGTGTATGTGCGATGTTTCTTCCAGAATTCAAAGGAAAAAACATCGCCGTGTGTGTGTGTGTTGACCAGCAATACACATACAACTTATCTTTGCGATAAGATTGTCTTACATCCAAATGTATGTAAGACAAAAAAAGGTTACGCGAGCCGTTGCCTATTTAGATTTTTTGCTCGTCTTTCCAGACTCGCGTGTTGACAAAATACGTAGTAGTTTTTTGTCGACATTTATGAAGTTTATTGAGGCAAAGCGTATTGGTATCGCTTTGTCTCGATGGGGTGCCGATCTCTGTTTTAGGGATCGACAGCCTTAATTGCATACAGCCTTACGTCAACCATTTTTTTAATGTTCTTTTTTCGAAGAATATGTAATAATGGTTGTTGGCGTAGGGTAGATGATATGCAAGATGGCCTATCCAGATGTGATGACCTTGGTTTTGTATCAAATTCTTCATAAAGATTTCGATTCATTTTTTGCTGGGGGCGGCTAAAAATTTTTTGTGAGAATAATTTTTAGCCTTGATGTTATAAAGAGAACGCGACATGTTGCAGAGAACTTGCCGTATTCTTTAATATTTTTGTTTATTCAATGATTATTATAGTTTTGGATATAATGATTACGTCGAAATCTGTCGATGAATAAGCAAGAATATTTGAGAGAAAAAAAATATAATAAAAATTTTTTTTTTTTTTTGAGAGTGAGAGTCGAATGGAATCCAATCCATTTGATTCATATACTCTTTTGTTTATCATAGATTAACATACACGTATGTTGCCGGGGAGCATTTTCCCTAGGCTTTGTCGGCTGAGATTTTATTCTCTACAGGTTTTTTCTTTCTTCATTCGAGAAAGAAAAAATACATAGGCCTGAGTTTATTGACGTGTATTTGACGCTGGTTATAGTCTCAAATTCAACTTTGTTGTATTCAAATTTAGTTGTAAATTCGAATCCATTTGTTTGCTACGAGAATACGATGCATGATTATGTTTCGCATTCCTATGTAACTTGCACAATATCCTATATACAAATGAAGATCGTATACTTGTGGATAGTCAAATGTTAATTTTTAGCTTTTGACTATCAACAGAGACATTTTGTCTAGAAAAGGATTTTTCTGGACAATGTAGGTATGTGTTCGAGGCTAATTAAAGTGTCGAACGCAAGGAGAAATTATTTTTGCACATAATTAGTGATTACACTCATGCGCTCGAAGCCACCGTCAGTTTCGAGTACATAATTATATGCTTAATTGTGCTCGAAGACACCATCAGTTTCGAGTGCAAATTAATTAGGCATTTGAGGCTAAGATTAACTTCAAACGCTAAGTGCCGTTAAATCAATTTCCATTACAGATATTGACTTAAGTTGCCAGTGGAAGCGTTTTGTAGCAGTGAGAACTGATTCTATTTAGATTCAGTTTTCATTTTACATCGAAACAAAATCGAAAATACCCATATTTCCGACTTCAGAGTTTCTTTATGTGAAGCAGACGCTTGAAAAAGTATCTGTTTCTCCGAGAAAACCCCGATGCTCTCGCTACCATGTAGTGGCAGAGACACTACAGTTGTAGGCACTTAATATTAATGTGTGGTTTAACGTCCAAGGGACATGAAAATATATGTTGTCACACACCTATCTCGCTCACTAGATCCGTAACAACTACGGCGACCTTCTCAGCCCAGTCACTCGCCTACCTACATTTCTTCAGTAGGCAAGTTCCCTTTACGCCCGCCAGGCGCGCAGGAGATTGTGGATGTTCCCACCCACGATATTCTTAACGAAAATATAATTGGACTACCTTAATATTATACTCTTTTAAATGAAACCTGAATCATCAGAATCATTCCCGCCATTGCTGAGTAATCACTGCACATTCATCAAAAAATAAAAAAATATATCGGACGAATATAGAACCTTCCTCTTTTCTTAATTCGGTTAATTAAACTACTTTATTTTTCTCTACCCCAAATAGCAGAGAATGGAAAAGTATACCGGGTTGATTACATAGATTTATTTTCTACCAATATAACCGAGGCAAATACAAAAATTTGGGAAAAGGAAAAGTGTGCAGTTGCGTCTTTTTGACGAGAAAAGTAATTTTTAAAATTTAAAAATGAGAGATGAAAATCACTCTTTTCATTTTTTGTATGTACCATATAGAAAATCTACGCCCAACAAATTGTGAGTAATAATTGTTACATTATGTCCTGTGTAGCATAATTGAGAAGTTCGGAGCAAAGAGGACCAAGTCCACTAAACTCTGTTTCGAGAAAATTAAGTTAAGGTATACTTCCTTATTGATTCTGTGAAAATAAACAAGCCTCAACTCAAAATTAATAACGAAGTCCACTTTTACTCAAAACACCCGCCCCCTTATCAATTTAATGTTTTCTGTTTTGGTAAATATTTAGGAACCCGGCTGGCCCAACATACCTATCACGAATCAACTGAGTTTTTGAATCGTGTCAATCTCTGCCCTTATTTCATTTCACTATTGTTTTTGAAATCAAATCAAAGGAGAAAAAAATTAGGGAGAAAAAAGACCTGACGTCAATATTAAGATCCTTGAAGATAAACATTTAGCTAATTTTACTGTTTTCGTCTTTCCACTATTTTTGCTATCTTTGTGTTCAAGTAACGCTTGGTTTATCCTTCGCCTCTAAAATTCTCTCACCCCCTCTTACTCTTTTCCTCGCTCCCTTTTTCTCTGACTCCCATCTTCATTATTTACACATCAATAGTTTTATCTGAAGGCAAGGACATCTTAAAACTCACCCTCTGTTTTGTTGCGCACCCTTTCCTTCCAGCAGTGCTCCGCGTTACTCCATTCGTTTTGCTTCATCCGCCTGTTTTGTGTTATATTAATTGATAATTGCAAAGACAGTTTCTTGCCGGGTAAACGAAGGCGTACAACCGAACCGCACTGAGTGTAGTGCACATTGAAAGCAAATGACAAACAATTCCAGATCGATAAATTTTCATCCCTTTTGAGAAAGGTATCTTTTTTAAACGTACGGTACTTTTTTAAAATACTTTACGGTCTCTCGACGCGAGAGTGATGTTGTAAATTATGATACCAGATCGATTTCATAATTTTTTTGCTTTTTATTTCTGAAGATTTTGGTGAACAAAGAAGGGTTAATTTTTCCGTGGAATTCACGAGAAACTAATAACGAATCTGGTTGACCTACAATAAATGTGAACGAGGAATGAAATATATTATTTGAGCAGCAAAAAGAAGTGTTTAAAATCTTTGTGGTCGGTCATGTCGGTGCAGATGTTGAATGAAATCGAAATGATGAAAATCAAGGATTTTAGAGTGTTAATTTTTTAAGATTTGAAAGGATGTAGTTTATGAATATCAGCTGTATATATACGTATAGTGGACAATAGTTTGTTGATACGTTTGGTTTTTCTCACTCTTTTTAGTCGGTAAATCTCGTTTTTTTAGTGAATGGATGGGGATGAACGTCGAAAAAATTGACTAATTGTCTTTCACTTCTCACTTGCCATAATGACTAACTCTTAATTATTTTTTCGCATTCACATCCATATTAGTTTTACTCTAAAAAAGCGGAGTGAAAAAATTAAAGACTGAATTTTTTATAAAAAAGAAAAAAAATTGCTACTTATCAATATTCCCACGTAATACACTGAAGAGCTATAAAATGAGGGTGAAAAAGACTACTTTTTATTGATATTTAATTCTTTTAGCATATTGCTGTAGCTACGTACTGCGAAGTCACCGTGTAATAGGAGTGGATGATTTTTAAAAGGTGATCTTTTTTCTACGATACAAAAGTCTTTTTAAAACTGGAACCCCGAAATTAAAAATTTTTTCCTTTGCAGCAAAAACACTGGCTCATGAATATGTATGGTTTTACAGAGCGTCCGTAATCGACCAATTTTCGTGCCTCTGCCTGGGACCGGAGTTACCCAGGGCACTCATTGCCCCTCACCTGCCCCTTACCCACCCACTACTTGTTACCAGGATGTCCCTCAAACCCATCCCCGTGCCCCAAAAATTTCTGTCCATAATTATGACGTCATCACTCCCTCTGTAACGGAAATCGAATGTGAAAATTCTGGATAGAACCCCAGCCTTATGACATATCCACGTCACAAAATTCTGTAAATTAAATAATTTTCACAGAAAATTATTGATATACGCGTGAAAAACATATTGGTGAGGGGGTTCCATATGTTTTACAAGGACAAGTGGAAAGGATTCGAGTACTAAAGTTCTTGGATTAGTAATTTGAAGAACAATAGCGCATTAAATTGCATTTCAAAACGTTTCCAGATATATTTAGTCCTTTAAAAAAAAATTCACGTTAAAAGAGATCGTGTTATTAGCACGAAGATTTCTTTGAAAATTTTCTGCGAGGAAAACTTTATGCATAAACATGACCTTGAAAATACATCCAAAACGAAAAATTGGTAATTAAAAAACGATGTTTTTTTTTTAACTGTTTCAGCAAAAACGAACTTCTGATTGATGTACCTTCGATTAAAACATTTTTCATTAAAGTTCCTCGAGTTAAAAGTTTGTTTTCTTTCATTGGAAAGATAAAAAATTCCCTAAAACGAATTTTTATTGTTTTCAAAGAATTCTTGACAAATTTATTCTTCATAAAAATAGGTTGGATAGGTTGGATAGGTATAAAATTTCAAAATGTGCGTACTTTCATCGTAAATTTAAACCATTTATAATTTCAACCCTTAAAGTTGAGACCGTTTAATATGAAGTGTGTTTTGCGACAGACTTGCAATGCTTATCAGAATTTACTTATTTGTGGTTGACCGACCACGTCAAACTTCACTTCTAGAACTACAGATTCGTAATTTATCCCATTTAACCTTGAAAACGTTCAACTGCACGGTATTAGGGTACGTTTTAAAACAGTTTAAAAGTTTTCCGACATACCAACAATCGACAATAAGACATATTTGCTAGGCATGAAAAAAAAGAAAAGATTAAAGAAAAATCTGCGAAAAATATAAAAAATAAAAAAATAATGAAAATTAAAGATATACAAAAATGACACAAAAACTATTGGGTAGAATTGATAATGAACTTTGAAAAGAATAGGTTCCGAACTGAAACTTTCGAACTTAATTACAACGTTCAGAATTGAGTTTTCGAAACAAAACTTGGTAGAAACCATCTAAGGATGAGCACCTACACGAGGTTAATATTTTATGAAAATTGGTCGAGTGGGAGAGGCGTGATGTTGCGACGAAAAAAGCAACTTTAATTTATAATATAGATAAATGTAGAAAACCGTGCGGTATTGTACGGAATACTCGTAGTCTGATTCCTGAAAACATTTGTGACAAACTATAGCATAAGAGCGAGAAATTTTTGACAAATAAGAAATATTCGCGCATTAATTTGCGGAACAATTATTATGAAAAATCTAGAAAAATTTTATCATACTGCAAGAATTGTATTTGAAGAGAATGCTAGAAAGGAAAGTCTCAAATTTAATTTCTTCTTCATAATATCTGATTTCTCAAAATTTTGAATTACATACTGTAGAATTTATGCTCATACATCAATTCTGAAAATACATAATTGTTTTCAATGTAAACTTCACCGTTTAGGCTAATTATATTAATTTTTTTTCCAACCAACCTAATAACCTTAATATTGTATTGTTTTACTCTTCCACTTCATTAACATTTGAAAGATTTTTAATTCTTTTGTGTTATTTGATTTTCGTGACTTCTTGAATGTGGCGAGTACGAAATAGTTAGCCACTGTTTGGTTGCAAATTGTGAGCAGAGTTCGTTTACGTTTCAGTGAATCATTCAATTGAGCTTAAATTAGCGCAGTAAAATGAAATCTAGCTTATTTTATGCAGGTAAGTACTCAAGTTTCACGCATAAGAATCTAGCAAACATCAGTAAATCCTGTTCTATTATACAAATTCTGAAGTTTAAAATTTCATTCGTTACGAACGTATTTTCAGTTTTCTCCTTCCCGATATCATTTTTGATCTATCGAAAATTAATAAAAAATACGCCATATTGAATTAATTTGCACTTTAATGAAAAAATCTCGTTTTATTTTTTAATGATATCAACTTATTTGTTTTCGGTTAGCTTAATCGAGAGTAGGTCTAATTAAAAAATTAAGGTCAAATCAGTGAGTGTGTTTTCTTTTTCATTTTTATTTATTAAAGCGTTTTAGGAGGTTATACCTGCCTGTAAGTGTTTAAAGGTCGGCCGTAAATTGACGATGATTTTCAAATTGTGTTTATCGATTGGTTTTGTAATAATTTCAAAAACAGAGCGACATAGATAGGTGTAGAGAAACTTGCGTACAAGTTTAATTTTTTTGTCAAAGTAGTTTTGAATGATTAAACCTCAAGGCTGAAGTGTCAGGAAATATTTTTTGAATTATATTGAAGAATTATAAATCTCCGAACATTTTATTATAGTGTGAAGGGTGCTGTTTCAAATTTTTATAACTTGTTTTTCCAATAGGCCTATCTATTATCTGATACATAATATTTTTATTTCGGGAAACAAAACGTGTATAATATCGGAAAAAAAGAGAGACAAAAAAACACGTTTTTGATGTCAAATATCATTGATAGGCGTAGAGAAGCTCCAGAAAGAATATGTAATTTTTGTTGGTAATTAATTCGAAATACATGAGCTATAGCTGTTGTCCCAGTATTATATTGAATAATTTTTTTGTGAACTTTCGAGGTTGTTTTTCGAATATGGGCTAAACGCTCTTTCTAAAATAATTAACGAATTTCTGATGTAGGTACCCTCATGTATGAATGGAGGAAGTTTTGAAATTCTTCTACATCCACTTTGCACTTCGAAAGTGTTTTTATTAGACTTATTAGAAAATTTCGGTGGTGGTCCTGTTTACGCAGTGCAACATTGACTTGTCAGCATAGATGGAACTAGATGACTCATTAACATTTTTACGTAGGTAGCCCAGTAATCTCATCGTGGTAAAATTTCTGGGGGGAGCTTAGCCTCCCCTGGACCTCCCAGTTATGCCTGTGTTAATAAAAATGAATAAAATTTTAAATTTGAATATTAAGTCAAAGAAGTCGCCCTTTGATGGCTCATTCGTCAAACATGTTAATTTAAGCATTATGTACTATTTTTTATACGCTTTTATTCTACTCACTCAATTTGTTGAAGTACACCGGATGACCAACTTCAGCGCTGCTTTCACGAATTGCGACACACGTACACGTACACTTATATCCGTTTTTATCAGTTGTTTTTTCAATTTTTGTTTGTTTCTGTCTGGGGGAAAAAAGTGAGAAATTTTATTTTCTCTTTCGCCGTTATTTTCTTCTTCAAATTATAAAAGGGTATTTTTTTAAAACTCGTTTTTAACCTAACTTATTAGCATTAAGAGCGTACACAATCAAAGCTTTCGAAAGCTATTTCATGAAAATCGTAAGTGATAGAATGCTAAAATTATGAGGAAACATCTATACAGGTTATTTGAAAATTCCCTTATATTTTGGCTGAAATCGTACATTTATTTCACGAGATATTGCTGAAATTCTGTTCAAATCCTGTCATTTTAATGATACGAATTCAGTCAGCTTGGGAAATATGAACAGAATTTCGGCGATATCCCGAGAAATAAATGTACAATTTTCGCCAAAATTTCAGGAAATCTTTAGATAATCTATGCAGATGTCTCCTACAAATTTCAGCTATCTACCGCTCACAGTTTTTGTGTAACTGCTTTCGATAACAATGATTTGTTTTGTATGTTTTCAATGCTAAAAAACTGCTCATAATCCCGAAATCACCAACGCTAGTAGCGCAGTCTAGCGGAGGCTTTACATCCCAACTTCAGTATAGTATATTAGCAATTGCATCAAAGAAGATCAGAAAATGGCTATTGTTTCTACCACATCAAAAATATCGCTACAAACTAGTAAAACTGAAACCTGAGAAATTAGTTAAGGGATCTTTCTTATGTTTATTGTAGTTTTCTTATTTTTTATTCTTTTAGAATGAAGTAATTATTTTTGCAGTGATTAAATCTGTAAATCTGTCCAATGTATGATTTTGAGTTTGATAATAAGTTCGTGAATATAATTATTGAACAACTGTCGATGTGTTGCGCCAAATTTTTGATAATCGCAATTCGACAGTACCGTGTGGAATAATTATCCGAGTACAAATCGATCGTGGCTATAACGTTTTCGAAGAAAATAACTATGTATTTAAGAGTAGCCTAAAAGGTACCTTTAAGGAGATTTTAGTGTAGGTAATTTGAGCTGACGCCCGTTACACATGAACCGAAATTAAAATTATTTGGGGGAAAAAACGCATTATAAAAAAATAAGAATAAAATGAGCTCCATCATTAAATGTACGTCATACGTGCAGAAACTACTACAAAGTACTGTCGACTTATCAACTTCAAATGCTAATTATCATTTTCTTTTACTTGCTCTATTTTTCTGTGAATCAGTTCTAAACAATCTTTCTGGTGTTTTTACCCGGTTTCTTGTTTGTTGAGTTGTTGATTATTTTTTTCGATACCGCTTGCAGTAACATAAATATATTTATGGCCTCCTAATCGGAACCACAACCAAAGCTTGCTCAAGACGATTTAATGACAAAAAAATGTTTTTAAGTAGATTCCTACCCAGTTTTTCTTATTTCCTAATTCCGTCCTTGAATTTCATGCGAGTACCATGTATTGGTGTATGTAACACCAAAGGGGTACACAACTCGAGAGAAAAGAGACAATTTCACCCTTTTATTTTGACTTATATTCCCATTAAGTTCTTTCTTTTTTTTTTTTCGGACAGAAATATTTTTTCTACCTCTTTTTGTCGTATACATGCGACAATTATTGCTTCGTTTTCTCGAAAAACTTTTGAACTCTAACCTATGTTTTTTCATAGCCTTACCACTCTTCGAAAGAGACGAGTGAAAAACTCTAGCGCAGCAAGCCGCGCTGGAAAAAGTAGGTTTTCGAGAGAAAGAAATATGAATTTCGATGGTCACATTAATTGTTTGTGAAGTTCATAAACGTACCTAAATAGTATGTTATGATTGTATGAAATTTCTTAGCTGCTGTCGAAATATTAGACAATGCGAAATTTAAAATCATAATTTCTTGAAATGAAAAAATTATTAAGATGATAAAGTATGGTACATCATTATATAATTTAAAATAAAACTAATGAAATTTAATAAAGTTATGAAATGAAAAAAAAATAAAACAAGAGCATATGGTTAATTTATGTAAAAAGAAAATTTCATACAAATTATAAAAAAGAGAGAAAAAAAGCTTTATCGGAAGTACCGTCTGATCGATCCGCACCACAATTGGTAACATGCTACAACAAATTATAATAAATTATTTTAAATTTCGTGTACATGTTTCCAAAATTCCGCATTTTATGACTAATATAAAAACAAAATTGGTAGTACTGGAAGTACCGCCCTGACGATCCGCACCAAAATCAATACTGGTCCTTGGCTCAGTAAAAATGTGTGTACCAAATTTTGTGATTATTGGACAGAACTTGCGACATGTACCGTGTGAACAAAAAATTGACATAAAGGTATACTTATATAATAAAATATACATGTGGGGACTCTCCCGTATGAGGTATAGGGGCTCGGACCCCTCGACAACAGTCGCCACCCCAAAGGGCAGGCAAACAATCGTCCTTGTGACGTTAAACACACAAAATACGTTCGATCGTAATTACCTGTACCTACTTGCAGGTAATGTACGAGTACCAAATCGTGACACAATAGGATGATGTCACAATTCGTACACGAACCGGCCAGCCATCTCTTATCTCGATAGGGGATGATGCAACCTGGCTGCCCTCACCAACGTACGTATTATCTTACGTACATGTGTTTGTGGGCGTGCAAATAAGCCGTATATAAACCACCCGAACCAGCTCTAAAATTGCCAGTGTTTGCCTTGGTTTTGGCTTACCCGTACTTATGTACGAAGTGGTTGAACACGCTTAAATTCTGTTGAATTTCCTTCTGGTGAGAATATCTCTCACAATAAGGTATTCCACAGTGGTGACCCCGACGTGATTTTTGGCTACGTCGTGAGGTGTCCTTAGGCACGTTGTGATTTTACAAAAATTTGGCGCAGTGCGCTGGTGAGAAACTCACTTGCTCAGCAAATACAAAAATTTTTTGCAGACTAAGACACCTTTTAGGTCGTTGAAGTAGAGTCTGCTGAAGTGGGAATTTATACCCCTCTCCTTAAAATATATAAACAAGGAGAAACCAGACAGTAGACCTGGAGGAAGAAGGTTGGACTCATCCCCCAACTCCCCCAACTTCGACTCGACACTCTAAGAATTTACCAAATACTGAAGAAGGCCCTCAACACCCAGAATTAGCACGACTGGGAACTGCAATAAATAAAGATCAACTAGTAGTAAAAACATTGAGAAGTGGTCGAACTTTAAGCCAAAGTTCTGACCCAAAAACACTTGTCTTACAAACACAGGAGCCAGTGTTTTCAACCAGCAAGGAAGGAAGTAGTTCTGTGGAATACGCTTGTCATCAGAAAAACATAGCAATGGTCCCACCACCCAGTGGAAATGAAAACCCACAACCATCGCAAGGAGGAAGTGCTCAGCCACAACTGACGCCTGAAGTCTTGGCACAAATTATGCAGCTTTTGCAGCTACAGCCAGGACAGAACCCCAGCTTCTACAGATGAAGGATAGAGATCCCGGAATTTCTGCCCAATGAGGTAGAATTATGGCTGACCCTATTAGAAGGCAGATTCAAGACGGAGAATATAACCCTGAACCAGCGGTATCTACACATCTGTGGAGGCATGCCCCCACACAATAGACATCAACTGGGCATTCCACCAAATTCCTATGGCTGACCAGGACGTACCAAAGACAGCGGTTATAACCCCCTTTGGACTATTCGAATACCTTCGAATGCCATTTGGACTTGGCAACTCAGCACAAACTTTCCAGAGATTTATCAATGGACTGTTTAGGGGATTGCCGTTTGCATATGCATACTTGGATGATATTTGCATTTGCTCAGAAGGCGGTGAGCATCAGTACGAGGAGGATGTAAGAGCCGTCGTACAGCGTATACACGCTGCCGGGCTTACTATCAACGTAGGCAAAAGCTTATATGCACAGACCGAAATTGACTTCCTCGGCTACAAAGTCTCGACCAAAGGCATTTCCCCATTGAAGACCAAAGTAGAGCCAATATTGAACTTCCCAAAACCCTCAAATGTCGCTGAACTTAGGCGTTTCTTGGGGATGGTGAACTTCTATAGACGTTGCATGAAGAATGCAGCAGCCGAACAAAGTAAGCTGTTTGCATTAATTAAGACAAGTAAAAAGAAAGACAAAACTCCAATCAAATGAAATAAAGAAGCCGAACAGGCCTTTGAGAAAATCAAATATACACTGGCAAATGCAACTCTATTGGCTCATCCAGACGAAAGTCTGCCGTTATGCGTAAGTATCGATGCATCTGATTTTGCTATTGGTGCAACACTGTACCAATTGGATAAAGACAACAAGAAGTTACCCCTAGCTTTCTTCTCAAGGAAGCTCTCAAAAACAGAAAAGAATTATAGCACATACGATAGGGAATTGCTCGGAATTTTTGCTGCGTTGAAGCATTTCAGGCACCAATTAGAGGGTAGATGTTTTTCTGTGTATACTGACCATAAACCCCTAACATATGCCTTCACACAAAAAGCAGAACCAGCATCGCCGAGAAGAGCACGACAATTAGACTATATTGGTCAATTGACTACCGACATTCAGTATATAAGTGGAGAACTTAACACTCCAGCTGATGCCTTGAGTAGAATCGAAGCTATCTCGGCTCCTGTCCAATTACCTTATGCTGAAATAGCTAAAGCACAGCTTAAGGGTGCAGAATTGCAAGAGTTGTTATCGAACGATGATACTACCCTCAAATTGAGACAGCGAAAAATTCCCGGTACTGATGTTTTATTAACATGTGACATCAGTATAGGTAAGAATAGGCCATTTCTACCGGTAAAATATCGCAGGTTGGCTTTCAACAGTATACATAATCTGTCACATGCTGGGCCAAAATGTAGTGCTAATATGATTTTGGCAAGGTTTGTATGGCCACGAATGAAGTCTGACTGCAACAAATGGGCTCGTAGTTGCCTGAACATGTTTCCAAAATTCCGCATTTTATGACTAATATAAAAACAAAATTGGTAGTACTGGAAGTACCGCCCTGACGATCCGCACCAAAATCAATACTGGTCCTTGGCTCAGTAAAAATGTGTGTACCAAATTTTGTGATTATTGGACAGAACTTACGACATGTACCGTGTGAACAAAAAATTGACATAAAGGTATACTTATATAATAAAATATACATGTGGGGACTCTCCCATATGAGGTATAGGGACTTGGACCCCTTGACGACAGTTGCCGCCCCAAAAGGGCAGGCAAACAATCGTCCTTGTGACGTTAAACACACAAAATACGTTCGATTGTAATTACCTGTACGTACTTGCAGGTAATGTACGAGTACCAAATCGTGACATAATAGGATGATGTCACGATTTGTATACGAACCGGCCAGCCATCTCTTATCTCGATAGGGGATGATGCGACCTGGCTGCCTTCACCAACGTACGTATTATCTTACATACGTGTGTTTGTGTGCATGCAAATAAGCCGTATATAAACCACCCAAACCAGCTCTAAAATTGCCAGTGTTCGCCTTGGTTTTGGCTTACCAGGACTTATGTATGAAGTGGTTGAACACGCTTAAATTCTGTTGAATTTCCTTCTGGTGAGAATATCTCTCACGACAAGGTATTCCACAATACATATATATGAATTTGAGTTATTGGTGCTAAAATTTACCTTAGGTCATGAATCGAAAAACGTACCCACCCCCAACCCTGGGGGCTAATACCGCACCAAGCGTAATAAGTAGATTTTCTGCAGAAAACCTACCTAAAAGTGTATTTTTTTCAATCTGTCTTTATGTTTTAATTTTTTTATTTTTCTGTTGGGCTTCGGCAACGTACCTATAGTAATTTTATCAAGCGTATAGCGTTGGGAGGTTATTTGATACGGATGTGGAAAGAAGAATGATGATCTGGTCAATGGTCTCCCGTGGGAGCACCAGTTGAACCAAGCCGAATACATCGCTATTCTGGGTCGGGAAAATGTGTGTACGTATGTTTTGCGACCATTTGCCCCTTTACACGAAGGCTTGGGTCCTTTACGTGACTACTCTCGAATAGAGCCAAAGTTATTTAAAACAATGTGAAAGATTTCACTTTAATTTGACCAAAGCTGTAGCACACAAACTCGGCCATGAATGACATTCAGTTACTTTTCCCTTACCATTTTATACAGACTGAGGACGGTCGCATAATATTGGTATGTTTAGAAGAATGATCGAAAACTAATTGATTGTCAATTGACACGTCGGTAAGAACTTCAGTGAGATGTCTTGTAAGAACTGGATCTTCGTCATTTTTCCTGTTTCCAACTTCGCCATGCTGTCCCTTATCAAGCTCAATTCATTCTGGAAATATTTTACGAAGTATTTCGCAAATTGTTGAAATTTTATTCGTCTGATCTGATCACGTTTGTACTCGAAGCATAGATAGCTCGGTTGTGAAAAAGGGTCCACATCTTCTCGTCCTTCCCTCCTTTATCACTATAACACCACCACGAACCAACAAGCTACTTTTTTACGTTAAGCTTTTTTTCGGACCTAAGGGGGATCTAGACCCCCAAGAACCCCTTTATCTACGCCCTCGGCTTCGTACCAAGACTTCAACAGGATTTTTTCATCACTTTTTTTTCCTGTTCCTACCAAGTAACACCCTCTAAATAAAATGTTAGGTTACCAGCTTTATTTTTGCGTTTGAACATAATTATTATACTTTTTAGTGTTAAAGTTAGTTACTTAATAGTGTGTTCGAAATCGGTGTAATAATTATAATCAGATACGATACTTGCAAAAATCCGAATAGATAATTTAACGACAAACGGATATTGCGTAGTCGATGATTTAATTAATCGCGTACACTTCGAAACGTTGAATTTTTGTCATTTAGTAAATCCTACTTAAATTCCTATTATACGAACTCGCACTCACACTGGAACACGCACGAAAATTTTTCACTATTTGTACTTGAGTTAGATATATATATCTATTCCGCATTCTTTTTACCGTAACACACTTATAACGAGAATATATATTTTATCAACCTTGATTGGTAATCTGTATAATTTGTAAATTAAAAATCAACCGAAATAAGTAAACAAAAAAATAATAAATAAATACATTACAGCTTCCCAAAATATATACGAATTATTTCGTCTCTTTTTGTGTTCACATAGTACCATGAGATCGTTTATGGAATTTTTTTTTTTAATCGAATGTTGGTGTACAGAAATTTACTTTAGGCAATTTTAGGCAATTATATTCGATAGTTATACAAATTTTCCGAATAATAATAAAAAGTAAGAAAAAAAGTCTTAATATTATTCAAGGTAAATTTGTTAACGAGATAAAACGATAAATATAGTGTTCAGCCGAACGAATAATTATGTTAAGGTAAGAATATCGCTTTTAGAAATCGAAATTAAAGTTTGGGATTTTTTTTTTGAGGTGACTGAGAAAAATGTACTTAATGACAGTCTGAAAAAGAAAAAGGTAGGTATACTTATTTATGAATAATTCGACGCAGTAATAAAAAATGGATTGAAAAAATGTTTTTTTTTAATAGTTTTCCAACATTTTTCGGTTTAATTTTTGGATAATTAACATCGTAAGAAGGTTATTCCTGTGATTTTGGATGAAAGATATTACCGTACATTGCTAGACAATATTCAAGAGGTGAGATTGAAAGAAAAATATTATATGATGCTAATTTTCTTTTTAATACTTCAGTTTAACTTGGCTATTTAATTTTCAACTTTAATAATACATATTTTCTATATTATTTGGTATCTTTATGAAAAGGAAGATGTGAATGGATAAATTCTTGTTTCAATCTTCTAAAATTATCAATGTGATATTCTAATTAGATTCAAGGTTTATTCTAATCATTTTTGTCAATTATATTTGCTCTGGCATATACTTTATTGGACTATTGACCGAGAAAAAAACCTTTTTTTCGTTATCTGAATTCGGAATAGCTTTCTCCTTTAGTTTTTTTTCCTTCCTCTTCACTCTTTGTCGATTATAGACTTTAAACTTGTTTATGAAGAGATTATGGATTTAGTTTTGAGGGAGGTCAAATGCCTGAAAAGTGTCTCCTGTAGAATAATTTATTTGTTCAGCTATTACCACATAATATAAAAAAGGTTGTCGAACATGACTTATTTACATAGGCCGATTTTCATCAAATTTTTTGGAGGTTAAGAGAAAAAATGTTTTGACTTGGTCGTAATGTTTTGATTTGATGAAATTTCTAGAGGGAAAAAAATTTTTTTTTACCCAACCCATTTGCAACGTAATATAAATAATATTATTTAATAAAACTACTTAACTTTACAGACGAAACAGCAAACCAACAATGAACAAGTAACAATAAGAAATTACAGCCTATGAGTGATAAAAACTTATTGAAGGAACTAAAGCCAACTTTACTATTAAGCTGTGAAGTGAAAATCGCAACATCGTAAAAATTGATACCCGAAGAACAAATTTTATTTTCTAAAATGTAAGTTGATATAAATTTGTGATCATTTTCATCATTTTTTCTCTAGTTATGATTTAATTAGAGCTAAAATAGTGAAGATGGAAACTTTGGTGCTGGAACCAATTTTCATTTTACCTCATTTCTTGATAAGTAACGTTGGTTTTGGAAGAACTAATCAGTCATTATTCAACAACACTAAGTTTATTTTATTCTCCATACGAGGCTGACAAGCAGGGCCAGCAAGTTAGGAGTGCAAAGGTTTACGTACGCTCCTTGAAAATTTTTTGCACCCCCTGGGAAAATTGATTGAAAAAACCATAAAAAGTGCAAGTCGATAGTCGATAAAACGTTCATCAGTCATTACCATCGTGATTTATAGGAGAAAAAAGTCACGATGTTGAGATTTTTTGTAAAAGTAGGTTGGTTAGGAGCTTCCCGTTTAATTTTTTTTTAAATCCTGAAAATTTTCGATTAGTGTTGCACCCCCTGATAAAATCAAAACGTAGTGGCTTGCTATTCCACTCTTGCAAAATGAATTTGCGACCAATTGAAGAGCAAAAACAATTCAAATGTGGCAGAATAGCTTACTCAATGTCACCTGGTGTAATTGTTTTTTGGAAAATAAAAGAAAACCTACTGTTGGATGTTCAGGTATTTAATATTTGTCTAATTACAGTGAAACCTCGTTAATATATTTTTTAATAGATCATAGCGAAAAAACTTATTATGCATGAAAATATAATGCACGGAAAATAAAAAAAACTTAGAATTTAGTTTAAAAAAATAAAACTGAATGCGAAAACATTGATAAGGACAAAAATTATGTTGTAATTAATAATTATGTCCAGTACCAGATCTACACCGGTTGAACAGACAGAAAATTTTTCAGGCATTTTTGAGGCGGCGAATTTTTTAATTTGGAAATTTGTTTAATTTGTTTTTTTCAAAACATATGAAAGTGAAAAATTACATCCATGTTATAAACTGAAGTTGCCTTTTTTTGTCATAGCTTCATGCCTCTCCTACTTGACAGACTTTTTTAAAATTTTTACTTCATGTAGGTGCCTATTTGTAGATTGTTTGTGCCAAGTTTCGTTTTGAAAACTCTATTCTAAAAACTATAATTAAGTTCAAAAGTTACTGTTTTAAACCTGTTCTTTTGAAAGTCAGGCAATTCTTAATTTTATTAAATGGTTTTTGTCTCGATGTCAGTATTGCGGAGTGAAAAGTCATACAACTTGTAGCTTTGATTAAGTTCCAAAGTTTTTACCAAAAATTTAAATTCCAAACCTGTAATGTTTGAAAGTTAGTTTTCAATTCTACTTTATAGTTTTAACGTCAGTTATGAGAAAAAAGAAAAAAAAAGATACTCAGGTACAGTTACTGAATTTTGTTGGGAAATCAAATAAACGTGTCCAGTAGTCCAGTATATGATACAGTTTTAAACCCTTATCTTTATGAATTGAGGTTGCTTTTTATTTCAGCATTCCACCCCTCCAACTTGACTGATTTTCACAAAATTCTGGACCTCCATCAGGTTGTGTTTCAATTCTCTATTCTGAGAGCTGCAATTAACTTCGAAAGTTTTCATTAAATGTTTTCATTCTGAAACTTTTCTGTTTGTAGGTTAGTTTTCAGTTCTACTTGAAGGTTTTAGTATCAGTGCTTAAAAATGAAATCTCAAAAATCTGAAAGTTGGAGTTAGACTTTAATGTTTTCATGAAAATTTTTATTTCTTGGACCTGTTCTGTTAAGAATTAGTTCTCAGTTCGACTTAAGGGTTTTTGTTTAGTGTTAGTTCTATGAAATCCAAACTCAAAAAATTGTGACTATAATTAAATAAAATTATAATATTTTCACTAAAAGTTTTATTTTTGGACCTATTCTGTTAGAATGTTCATTCTCAATTCTACTCAGAGCTTTTATTTCAGTGTCAATTCTGAGAAATGGAAACTACAAAAAAAAAAAGTGAAACCTGTAGTTATGTTTGAAAGTTTTCCGTAAAAATTTTAGTTTTGAATCAGTTACCTTAAAATTAATTACGTGATACCTCCCTGAAAGTTGGATCATTCAGCTTGTTTTACATAGATAATATGTGGGCCAATGGCTGTGTGTGGGGGGCAGTTAAAAATTCAAACAGAACAGCACAATATGCTAATCTGGCACTGATTACAATATGGCCAAAAGTACGGAACTTCCAGCACTTTTTATAAAATGGACTTTGAATTTGGAATGTACAGGACTAATTCTTTGAAAAGGCCATTAAATTTCATGAAACAGAATTCAAAAAAAACATTTTACCTAAAAATTTCCAAATTTCTAATAATAAACTGATCTTTTCTCTCTTAAAATACGTAATCTTAATCAGCAACGTCTTACTCGAGAAATTTTATATAGGTTTTGGGTTGCAAATCGAGGTACCTTAATGAAACTGTGTATTATGTGGGGAAACGTCTTATGAGAGAAAGTTATAACAAGGTTTACTGTATTTCAATTCTTTATGGAGCACGCTGCATGAAGATTGGCATGAAGAATGAAAAAGGAAGACTGGAGACATTCTATTTTGAAATATTCTTAAGTGGGCAAGACGCATTCATGGGGTTGAATTGCACCTTTTTCATTTCTGCATAATATGCCAATGATCATTTATGGAGTAAAGTAGAGAAGATCCTGGAATGAATGTTAATTTTGAAAAATCATGAATTTGGTCGAGTGGAGTATCGTACTTTATAGATATATTTTTTCACACTGAATCAAATTAAATCAACCGCAGGTCGCTGGAACTAAAAGTTGCTGTTTTATAATGAACTTAGTACTGAAATTCTTGATTTTCAATCGTAACAACTTATAAAATTTCTGTAATTTGAGAAAACCTTCAATTACCTTTCCTATGGATTAGAATCATTGATATGGAGTATTTTTCGAATTGCAGTCACTTAAAACGACGATATAGTCAATAGGAGGGTGGTAGGAAGGAAAATTCACCTAAAAATCCATTTTTTTCTTTAACCTATACGCAAATTTTTTGCACGAACTACTTACATAACGTATCACATCCTAAATATATTTTAACGCTTAATCGAATGTGACCAATCGCAAATCGGTAGTACGAATAGTTTTTGAGTTATTATGGATTTTATACCAGAAAATGTGAATTTTACCACCTAAAACTTGGTGCAAATTTCTCAGGTTTTGGATGAACCAACAAACTGACCGTACTTGTGGTTATGGGGTTGTATTTGCAACGTGATGACCCCTGATCATATCCATTATACATTGTAATAGCTATCGAATTTCATCATATCTAAATGATTTGATATTCAGTGAACCCTTTGGCCTTCCAATTTGAAAAAAAAGGGATTTATCTCCAAATCAAATCCTGTTTCCTTATCTTTAGCATCAGATTCTGTAAATTAATCTACATTTTTTTATTAAATGTTTTCTTTTCAATTTCTATTGTATTGTCGAAATTTATTTCTGTTACGAAAATTATGATTTAAAGAGAAACATTGTAATAATTATTATCATAATCATATCATCAAAACTCAAGAAAGACTAATACACATCTGGGTTGTTTAATTTATTTAATAAATTGCGTAATTAATTTTTTTTATCTGAAATTGTTACCTGAGTAGCCTACAGTGCCTAAAAAATTCGAAAAAACTTGAATAAAAGTCACTGGTAGTTTGATTGAAAAATAAAAAAAATCTTTTTTTTTTCTGCTCAGCAGATTTCTTATAATCTAAAACATATGATTTACAACATTTTTCTTGAACAGCTATGGTCATTTTTTGCCCTTATTTAGCTATAGCATGAAGCCTCAAGAGTGGATAGGTCAGTGTTCGAAAATTAGGTCTACTAAGTTATCTGACGCGGTGGCCATTGTGTTTACATTTTTCTTCAATATTTTCGACTTGAAATTTTATAAAGAACAAATATTTCATTTCGAATAGAACGAATTTCAGAGGCGTCTTGTTGTCAATTCACAATGGTCATTAACTACAAATATTTTTCATCGCTTAGTTAATTTTCCTCGAAATGATTTCAAGTCAATATCCTAGCTACGTGCATTGAAAAATTAGCATGTAAATATCTGTTCAAGCATTTAAATAACATATTATCTTTTACAACTGAATATGTAAGGGTGGATTCATTCTTTGATGGCAAACATAAAAATTGTTCGGACCGTGCTGTAAAAGTATTTCTACCTACATCATAATATTATAAAAAAAAAAAAAAAAAAAAAAATTTGCCTCATTTTAGCAACGATGCGATTCATTTTTATTCTCTTTAATTTTTCTTCTTTTCTCCCTATTTTATCGTTTGATTGGATTCATAAAACTCTTAATAGATATTACATTAGTTATCGAATTTAGTAAGAACAAACGAAAAAAAAAAAAAAAGAAAAACCCATCAAATATGTGTGATATTAGTGTAGTAGATGTGGGAATGCTATAAAAATAAACTTTCGTTAATCTAACTAATGCTATACCTATATACCTTCCTATAGAGTTACCTACATAATTAATGTCTTCTTGTGTAAGGAGGTGCATAATACATATTTTTGTTATACAACTTTTTCAAAATAAAATGAATTTAATACATTTACATGCTCATCGAGCTCGTTTTCATTTACGAATCGAGTGCAAAGTGTTTTAAAATATTAACAGGCCACTTCCAGCTTGAAAGGATCGTATATAGGTATATATACACGGATTTTATTTTTATAGAGAGGTGTTTTGTGCGCTTGTACTAAGTTGGTAAAGGTTTGACTTTTTTTTTTTTTTTTTTTTTTGAAAAAGTTGGAAAAATTTTTTGAATTGGATTCGGACTTGTATTAAATTTTTATGCATCATGCATGGATTCATTTTTATAATACCTAATCTATAGAGACCTGTGAATGAATAAACGTGAAAAAGTTTGAAGCCTAGTAGTCGACCAGCCGGTAAAAATAATTTAAAATGCTAATTATATCGTTTTGCAAGAACAAAATATTGGGCATTTGGTGGCACTGTTTTCCAAAAAAGGTTTTCCCTTTTTATCAATTGTCAGTATATCAGTACGTAGTATCGCCAGTTTAGAACTTCAGAAAAATAATGAATATACTGTCTATAATTAGCTGATTCATGAAATTAAAACTTCGATAAAAATTAAAAATTTCAGCTAAATTTATACGTTCAAATTCTTTATTATGTTACCTCATCCCCTTTCAGTCTTTAAGTGATATTTTATTTTTCAAAACTGAAAAGCTGTAAGTTTGATTAAAACAGCATAAATAGAACTAGAATGAACGAGAGCTAAGTTCTTCAGAAGTTTTCCGGTAAGGGAGATTATTTTCTGAAAGTTTTCAGGTTTTTCATGAGTTTTTCTCTTTGTGGAAACAGAATGCGAAGTAATAATATTTTCTCATTTTAACATTTTTGGAACATTGATGGGCAAAGTATTATTTTTCGTCGATTAAAGAAATTTAAAGTTTTAAAAATTCTGTAGAATGAATTTTTCGGCTTAAAAAGGCGAAGGTTCGTTGAAATCAGAAAAATGCCTACTTCAGTCGAGCCAAAATAAAAATCAAAAGCTGAGGGAGAATACTACACGTCGGCTTGGCAGACATCGTTGATCAACTGTGATAGCTTTACACAAAATAAATTTTATTTTAAAATCTGAACCGTACTGTGGCGGCGACCACACTACATCGGCTAATTACCGTTTCTCCTTGGACACCGTCACCCGGCATCGTGGCCGAGTGTATATGGTGCTGGCTTTTGGTGGTGGTGAACGAGGGGGATTTTAGGTGTTCAGCCGGTACGGTTCGAATCACCGTGCCGCCTGAACACCTAAAGTAGTGACCCTGATGTAATCTGGGGGATGGTAATGCACGCCATCTCTCGGACACGTACAAAAACCAGTAGTTGTGGTGGTACGTCACACCACTGATGCCGGTATGTGACAGCGCTGTACGGTGTGCGCCACGGTGCGGTGATGAGGGCCAGCATCACCACGCGCCGGCGTACATCCCTACCCGCAAGGCGCCTCCATACTGGTTGTCGTATCACGCTCCGCTATACTGGGGGGGAGTGGTGTGGTGGCGACCACACTACATCGGCTAATTACCATTTCTCCTCGGACACCATCACCCGGCATCGTGGCCGAGAGTATACGGTGCTGGCTTTTGGTGGTGGTGAACGAGGAGGATTTTAGGTGTTTGGCCGGTATGGGTTCGAATCCCCGTGCCGCCTGAACACCTAAACGTACAATGAATTTGAAGGAAGTATTCTGTATAGCCCATCTAACGTTTCTTTTTCTAGCTTATTGAATTAATTAGACTACAGTGAAAATGTGAATCAATTTTGAATTACTCAATGTATGAGAGTAAGAATATTTTGATAGAATGTAAAACTATTTAACGTGAAAACATTGAACAAACAAAGTAATAAGCATAAAATAAGGCAGGTAGGTAGATTATAATCGTAAATAATAAACCGACCAATGTTTTTAAACGATTAAATATTAATTATTTAGTGGCCATTAAAATTTTAACTTTGCCTTCGATTAAATGTAACTTCGATTGAATACTTGGTATTTAGCGAATTAAGCTCCTTCTATTTTTTTTTTAATAAAAAGTAGGTCGTTTTTAAAAGCAAGAAAATCGAGTGGGGTTGCGTTTCTTTTATGGCAAACGGAACTTTATGAAATTTCCGCAATATTAGTCATAATCTTTTGGAATGTTTACTTCCAAGAAATTTTGTACCAATTTGTATAATTTTTTGTTTAATTTTTATTACGTGAAATTTGATTTTGCTCTTAAAGCTAGTAAGAAGAAGAAAACAAATGCAGTATGCACTTAATTTGCCAAGTTTTAGTGGAATTAGGTGACTTAAACCACGTAGATATTTTACTGAAATTCATTACCGACAAATTTTGATGACAACATTTCAGGGTGTTTTTCAGTTTGGTTTAAATAGGTATCAATACAATTTTTATAACTTTATGACTGTTTCGTATGCGCAATTAACTTTTTTATTCGGCTATTCGCACTTATATTTTTTGTTATTGACGAATTCATGAAAATAACTTGGAATATTGCTGCTGTATGTATTATGTAATGTATTTTCTTTAAAGTAAACTTCAAATGGCCTGATTAATGAAACCATCAAGCATCAACTACATTTTGGCGTTAATTTTGTATTTTCTTCTTTTTTTTTTCCCAACCGACCATTTGGTAGCTACGTATTATACCTGTTTTTGCGTTGCCAATCACTCGATTCCGATGCAGAACATAGGTACGGTAGTTGAAAAATGGAGCTTAGGTATGCCGAAAAGTATAACAAATTGTATTTGCATGTTAAATAAAAAAAAGGTATTCGTTTATCGGCGAATTGAAAAATTGATTTATTGCTTTGTTCGTCAATGATTTTTTTTTTCTTTCTTTCCAAGTGTACAGTTAAATGATTGATAATTTGTAATTCGCTGGCTGAGCGATTGTGATTTGCAGCGCGGACAAATGAAAAAGACTATTGAAATTTAAATGGCGAAAGATTTACATATCTTGATCGCAAATATTTATATTTTCATGACGGTGCACCTTCGATGCTATTGTAGAACATTATGCGCAAAATATTGAAAATTTTTCTCTTATTTCATACTTTTCCTGAGAAAGCCAACCATCTTTTACGCCGTCATAACGTCGCAACCTCAAGATGAAGGGCAGCGACTGGCAATTATGTATAAAAGATAAGCGATGAGCAAAATGTGATTTAAAGTTTAAATTCATTTATGAATTAAATGACGAAATTCTTCACCTTTAATTAGCTTTGTGTTAGGAAAGTGCAGTATTTTCATCCCGGCTCGCACATTGAAGGCTATCACTAAACCTCGCTCCTTTCATTTTTGTCTTTGGCTACCGTTGTGAAGGACCTGCGAGCTAAGTGTACTAACTCTCTAATAAATTCTTTCGAATGGGCTATCGCTTTTGCTTTATTGGATTATATTAGTCTCAGCTGCATTAGATTGTTTTCTTCGTTCTTCCCTTATTTATCAGTTTCTTTTGTTTAGTGCTCGTTCTTATTCTTATTGTTAAAAGGTTATAAGTTCGATACCAGCTGTCGTCATCCCAACCAAAAATGGCGGTTTACTCGGTTTGGTTCAATCGGTGCGCCTCCATATGATTGGAAAACTTATTCTGAGAGATCGTAGGCCGCCGATTCCGAACCACCTCTTTCTCAATCGATATCATACAATTTACCGACGCCGCGTAAACTGACTTTGCTAATTGCTGCCAAAATAAAATAAAACAAACGATCCCTGAAATTTTGCTGCTTCTTCTTTCATTAAACTTGCGAAGACAAAATTCTATTACTGGGTTTAAGCCTACGCGGTTAATCTGGTCAGAGGCTGTCAATGTGTCAATCTTTGAGTTATGGTTGAGCAAGGTATTTCTACAGTTTGGTACCCAAAATTAATTATGTAATTTGTACTAAATTTTTTGTATTATTTAGTTATTCCTTATTAAGAACGCCTCATCGGACTTGGTAAGTAGATATAGTCTTAATACATAACTGTCATATTCTCAACGGTTGAGGAACTACGTACACAAAAATCATGGCATTACTAAATATAATTTATAATTTTATTATTGTTCTTTGTTTGTGCAGACCTAAAGTACCCACCTGGAGGAGTAAAAGAAGTCTTCTACATCGTTACCCTTTCCTTGTTAACTTTACAGCATACTATCAATTTGAAAAATAATTCGGCCAAGGTCTCGAATTTTATGAATAACTTTGGAAAGCCTTAACATCTTTGCTGTATCAGATAGAATAAAATTAAAAAGGACATTTTTTATTCATCCTAATGATACTGTGGGCTTGCAGGATCAAACATTAAATTTTCAAGTAAATTTCTTAATGTCATGCTTTTCGTATAACTAGTTCCATAAATGATGAGAACAGTGGTGCTATAACATTAAATGTTTAAGTCGTTCAACAACTTTCAAGTCACTTATTACGCCCTTTAAACTAACTTTAATTTAGCATGTAGTCATGTCCCAGCAAACAATTCACAACTAACTGGAAAAAAAAATTAAAAAGTACTTTAACTTTCAAAAAAAATTTTTAATGGAAATAGTGTATCAGATAACTGAACTTAATTAATTCACTAAAATTCTGAAACATATTCACAACACAAAATGAAATCTGATAAAGGAATACAACTAAGTGTAAGGAGAAAATGCACCATTAAATCAAGACCAATCATGAATAATCCAACAGAAATTCAAAATGGTTACAGACAATGGAGAGGAGTCTGTAAATTGGCTTCCCCACAACTATAATACAGACATGCATGAGATAGATGCATGTTAGCATCAAAATTGCCAAAATTTTTTTTATCTGTTAGTTAGCTTCCTTACTGACAAAATCAGGATAATTGAAACAATGAAACATTTAAGAAGTGCCACTCTCATTTAGATAACTGCGAAATATCATTCTTACAGACATTTTGCAGATAAATCAACTACACATATTCTCCTAATTTACAATGAATGAGACATGTATTGGTGTTAGCAGTGAATTAGTAGTATAATTAGCAGTACAGCTAAATGCACTGCTATAAATTGTTTGTCGGGGTGAGATTCTTAAGCGATTTTTGGCCGGGTTCAAGTTTGCTTCAAGGGTGCAAGTACTTGAATGTCATAAATATTTAGTGGAATAGCATTCATGGAGGCACGTTTGTTAAACATTTTCATCTGTTTTTACCAACTGCATACTGAGGTTATATATTTTATGTTTTATATGTTTAATATGTCTATCTCAGGAACTAACATAGTTTTGTTTGCTCAGAACAAGCATCTTGCTTTATAGATTTTAATGAAAATAGGCTCAAAATGTTTCTGATCATCCGAGAATGTCCTAGGCTATTCACATTTGAAAATTAAAAAATTAGATAGGTGTTGTGGAATACTTTGTTGTGAGGAAGATATTCTCACATTCTTGATCTTCTTGACAAATCAGGCATATCTATCCTCTTCTGTCAAAAGGCATTCCATGATGTCTGGAATGTGGCGGATTATCTTGGGGGCATACCTCCTCAGATGTGTAAGTACCGCTGGTTTGACTGAATATTCTCCATCTTGGACCTGCCTTCTAATAGTGTCAACCACAAGTCTACTTCATTGGGCAGAAATTCTGGGATCTCTATCCTTTGTCTGTAGAAGTTGGGGTTTTGTCCTGGCTGTACTTGCAATAGTTGCAGAATTTGGGCCAAGACTTTGGGTGTCAGTTGTTGCTGAGCATTACCTCTAGGTGATGAATATGGCTTTTTGGTTCCTGTAGTTGGTGGAGCCATTGCTATTGTGTTTCTAATGACAAGTGTATTCCACAGAATTTAGTCATTCCCTGCTGGGTGAAAACATTGGCTCCTGTGTTTGTAGGATGGGTGTTTTTTGGTCTGAACCTTAGCTTAAGGTTCGATCACTTCTCAATGTTTTTACTGCGAATTTGTCCTTATTAACTGCAGTTCCCAGTCGTACTAGTTCTGGGCATTGAGGGCCTGTTTGCAAGTCTGATGGGTTTTCAGAGTGTTGAGTCAAAGTCAGAGGGATTGGGGGATGAGTCAAACCTTTTTCCTCCAGGTCTACTGTCTGGTTCCTTCTTGTTTATATATTTTAAGAAGGGGGATGTAAATTCCCACTTCAGCAAACTACTTTGACAACCAATGATGTCCAGTTTGCAAAAAGTATTTTTATTTGCCCAGCAAGCAAGTTTCTTACCAACGCACCGCGTCAAATTTTAGTAAAGCACAACGCACCTTTAGACACCTCACAACGTAGCCAAAAATCACATCAAGGTCACCACTGTAGAATACCTTGTTGTGAGGAAGATATTCTCACCAGAAGGTAATTCAACAGAATTATGCGTGTTCAGCCACTTCATATTAAACGTAGAACCAGTTCGGACGGTTTATATACTGGCTTATTTACACGCACACAGACACACGTATGTACATATACATACGTTTGTGAGAGCAGCCTGGTTGCGTCATCTCTTGTAGTGATAAGAGATGATGGGCTTGTTTGTGTACAAATTGTGACATCATCGTATTGTTGAGATAGTCACAATTTGGTACTTGTACATTACCTGAAAGTACATGCAGGTAATTACGATCAAACGTAGTCGTGTGTATTTTGTTTAACGTCACAATGACAAAAGTAAGCCTGCTTTTTGGCAGCGACTGTCATTGGTAGTCTGAGCCCCTTAACGTCATACCAGTGAGTCCCCACAGGTGTAATCGAAGAAAATGAGAATTTAAAGGCTGAAAAAATTATTTTCATAAATTTGGGCTTATCAATCAATAAGAGCTACTCATTCAGATTAATTAAGTCGGTTTTTTTTTTTTTAATAAAATTTATATATAATACAAAAATTTGTTTGTATTCATGAGATGAGTATACTTAATTTTACCAAATTTTTTTTGGGAAGCTCCAGATCGGTGCTTATGATTTCTCAAAAGAAAAATTAAAAGTTTACTGAATCAAACTTCCCCTATCTCACATGGAATCGACATGTGTATGCCTGCATAAATCAGCTGGAATATTTTAGTTTTTAGTTTGTTGTTTTTTTTTTTTTTGCATTCTTCAAAATTCATTTACTCACACACACTACACCTGGTTTAATATTTAGGCCATACACACACACACACACACACGCACGCAAAAAATAAACCCAAATCTTTTACTCTGAACATGTCCAATTTTCGTTAACTCATTAACAAATAAACGACTTACTGTCCAGCTGTTGTCAGCGAATTTTTCTTTTTTTTTGCCTCTATCCTGGTTATAATTTCTAATTAATTCATACGAATTTCGGTACTTGGTGTCAATGCACCTTTCTTATTAACAGCATACCTACTTAATATTCGAAGATGTGATGAGGAAGAAAGAAGAAAAAAAAGAAGTAAAGTAAGAAAAAAACAACAACAGCAACAACAAATCGGAACATAAAATGAAAAGTCAAGAATGTATAAAAAGAATGAACGTAAGTACTACTGAGCGCACATCCGTGTCCACAAAAACCGCATTTTCTTACTTAAAATTATTATGAATCGGCTTCTTATTTTATTTTATTTATTTCCCCCCCCTTTTTTCTCGGTACTATTTTCGTACAGTGTATTGAACTTGTTAGATAAATCTTAAAATTAAAACGAGAAATTCAAGCTCTCTTATTTAAAATATTCAAGAGTTGTCATTTACTATTATATCTATCTTTCTCTATAAAGCATGTACTGGAGTATTCATTTTAAAGTTTTTCATGTGTACCACCAGAGGCCAATATTGCCGCATGGTTAAAATCATTTTTAACGACCAATCTAACTTGCTTTTTTTTCTTTCGTTTTTTTTTTTCTTCTTTTTTTTATTTATTCTAATAGATATAACCATACCTACTTACATTTATAAATATATATATTTCTTTCCTCTTCAGCATATAGATATATTTTTCTTCTATCTTTTTCTTACTCGGATACATTTTTATTGCGCCGTTAAACGTACATCTTTGTTTTTTTCACTCCTCTGTCCTATCCTCTTTTTTTTTTTCTTTATAATTTTCTAGTTTCTTTAAATTATTCGATTATCACGCATATGTATATTCATTTCTGATACATTGAAGAGATATTACTGCATACATAAAACGGAAAAAAAAAGAATTCTTGAAGCGAAAAAGGAAATACCTTTAATATATCTACCTACCTACCTACCTACCTACCTACCTTTCTTTCTTTCTTTCTCTCCATTCTGAATAAGCAGTTAAAACGTTAAATTTTTACCGCATAATCGCATTATATCGGTGAAATATTCAAATGATTCTTATTGCGTAAAATGTTTTCTTTTTAGTGGAGATTAAAAAGTTCAAAAAATAAAAGGTGGGCTTATGGAGTGATAGGCAGAGGCGTAGAAGAATTGCAAATGGTAGGATATATACTCAATTTTCTTAAGATTGAAAAATTCGTTGTGATTTAAGTTTCAATGTCAATACCCTGAATCAGGGATCTACATTCTTTTTATATTATTTTGTTTCAAATATAATTACTTTAATCAATAAAATTTACTACATTTGTTCATGAGTTAATTCGAGGTGTAAATATGTGTGAGGTATGTGTGTGTGCTCGGTCTTGTTAATCTGGTTGCTTAGGCTTGAAAATAAAGTATGTATCCACAAATTTTCAACTTTGATTTTATCTTTTGGAATCTCTTGGTTTTTGACTGTTAGTGCGCTCTTTGTTGGATTTTCGCACACTACTACATCCCCAGATAATATTTATTTGTGAGGCTTCTAGCAAAAATTAATCATTCAATATGCCAGAGCTGCTTTCTTCAGATCAAAAAGTTATAATTAGAGTGCGGATTCTTTGGCATTTGACAAATCATTTCCTTAAAGGGCAAGGGCTTAGAAATTAAATTGATGCTTGTTTCATAGGATGGGGTGTTTGGGAAAAAAGTTTTGTAGTATAAATACCAAAAATGACGTAATTGCCAAAAAATTTCCAGAAATATTTATTTTCCAAGGAAAATTGTAGAAATTTGAGAAAAAATTGAAATTTGAAGTTCTTCGATGCTATTTTCATTGTCTATAAGAGAGAAAATTACAAATTGCTGGGAACTGAATTGACGCTAGGCGTCCATCCTGTTAATGAACGACAGATGTTTTTCCAAGTTATCAAAAAGTGTTTTCTGATGGTTTCCTCTCCATTGCGATGTTAAAGCTAACAAATACAGAAAATTGAGCAAGATTTGATGCAAAAATTGAGTTTTAAAAAAAAGCTCTATAACTTTTGAAATATTATGGATCTATAGCTTTAGGAAGGAGTACATTGAATTTCTAGTTAAATATTACATAATTTTCTCAAAGAAAGGAGCATTTGAAAAAAAATTAAAATTTGAGGTTTTTTGGTGCTATTTGTATTGTCTAAAAGTTTTATTTTTGTTTTTGCCATATAATATCGAATATTAACCGTAATAATGCTGCAAAATCCGCCAATAATAACTATAAGTATTTATCTTTAAAAAGAACGGAACGTATGAACTGCGTTATGATTTTTTTTTAAATTGGCATTCTTTTAATTTTTATTCTCTTCACTACAATTATAGCATATTTATGATGACTCCATTTTTAAAAATCTCACATTGTTTTTGGGACGAGTTAGGTATAAAATTAGTTTTCAAATTTTTCAAATCAGATTTTCTCAGGTCTGAGATTGTACTGTTCACTATTTTGTGACAAGAAACAAACAATAATTATATTTCATAAATTCTCGCGATATTCTAACCGATTTTTCGAATAAAACAGAGGTACTTCCAAAATGGTTTTACCTTAGCCAGGACAGGCCTGAATCTTTCCAGCACTCCCCTATTTTTGAATAGTTTTCTAATAAAACGTTGAAGCTGGGATTTACAGAAAATCGACCCGAACGTTTCTTGGAAGACAGAATTTCTAAAAACATGTTTCTCAGTGTGAGAAAAGATTTTCAAAACGAAAAAATTTTTTTACCCCTTTCACCTTACCTGTGACGCTTTGTGTAAAGATTAAATTTTTTTTAAACTTTTTTTCTCATAGGCCTACCCTGAATTACGAGAGAAAAAAAGTTTAATAAATTCGCAAAAATTTTTATGAATAGGCTCGTTAGTTATAAATAAAAATTATACGCGAGTCCCTATTCGAAATATGCATTTTTTAGTCGAGGCAATATAAGCCTACTGTATGAATGAATAAGTCATAATGAACTAAGAAAAAATAATACTAACTCCATGAACCATAAATATTTTTTCCACTTGGTTATACGAGATTTCATCTGATTTTATTTTAACTTGAACCTGAACGTTTGAGAAAAGGAAACAAAAAAAAATTCCTTTCCCTCTCATGAATTTTACTTTTACGTTTTAAATTTTGTTTTTTTATGTATCATTGAAAGAAAGAAAAACAAAATTTCGTCGTGAGAACAAAAACCTGCGAAAACACAAATTGGCAGCAAAAAGGACCCTGCCAAGCTCAACAATCGGCCTTGAAAAGCATTATGAAAACGTTATTTACACTTACCTACTACTTCTGCTGGCCCACTCTAGTTAAATACCTCGGTTCATTCATAAGAGTTATCACTACACTGATACAATTATTCATTATTTTAACTTGTCTGTTTCTCTGAAGAACACGTTTTCCGAACTGGCCAATTCGGCCATTTTTTTTACATAATTTTTAATCTTTAGTTAAAAGTAAAGCCTATATTTATTACAATATTTTAATTATTGAAAAAGTAAGAAATTAATGCTCAGTTCTAATCTCTACGCGAAATAGTTTAAATCAGTTTGTTTGCGGAGAAAAAAATTATAATTGCAAAAAATGAAAATAGATACACTTTGATATAAGTTATACACATTTAACAACTAAAATATTGTATATTCGATTAACATTAATCAACTGTACTGCGCAAAACCAGTTACGTAAACTTTATTATTGAAGTAGACTAAAGATAAAATGAATTAAAGCGTTTAAGAAAAATCATTAACATTTTTCTGAAAGCCATGTAATGAATTATATTTCGTATTCCTGTAATACCTATTCGTCTGCATTTTATTTTATGGACTCTACTATTTTCATTTGCAGAATTTCAAAAAAAAAGTTTAGAAAAAAACAGGGCAATGAACTTCTTTGGTGATGTAAATATTCTGTGAAATTCATTTACATACTTGAAGAAAGTATGTATAAATCGTTAAAAAATAAATATGGATTTTTTTTTTAAAGAAAACCTATGTTCTTAGTCTATAGAGAAAAATGTAAGGTCTTAAGATTGTGTAAGTACTAAATATGCATGAAATGATTTTGTTGATTTATGTTATGGTGATCGTCTCAATTTGTTGAAAGTTTGCTCTTCGTTTTCATACACTGAATTTATACAAAAAAGAAATAGAAATAACAATGTTTAAATTATTAAGATCAATTTTATATTATAAATAATTGCATAAAAATGTTTATTATTATAGTTATGAAAAAAAATTTTTTATTTATTCTGTTCTGTCCCATTTTTGCAGATGATTCAGTTCGTCTACAAAAACGTGTCGAACAAATTATAGACAACTATTATTCTTAATTCTCGGAATAATAGCTGTCTATATTTTACCTAGCTTCTCACAAACAGACACCACCAGATATGCTGACAATGAAGTGTCATCATATTTGGCGGATGTTCCGTATCACGCCACCTTTTGGATCAGCCATCTTTTGATTGAAACAAAGAAAACAAAAGTAATGTCATGTCTTCATTTTGAAGACATGGTCATTCCTAAACCTGAAGTCGAGTTGAAACGTTAGGGTCCATACTCGTTGCTATGGACATTAGGTATCACTATATTAAGAAATAGAAATAAGTATAATTTTAAAGTGTTTATAATAACTAAAGTGAAACTCTAATAAAAAGATAAATGTTTGTAACTTATCTTATTTGTTGAGGTAATTTAAAAGTATTGAATTACTCTCGCAACATATTCGTTTCAATTTGATTTTAAAATAGTTACTTTTGATATAAATGTATAAAGTGGGTGATTTTGATCCGAGTGTGATTTTTGCAACACGAGCCGGTGAGTGATTCAGATCACATGAGTATCAATAACCTACTATACACATGTGTGTCATAAACTATTTTTTGCAACATATCTCCTAAAAAATAAATAAATAAATAAATATTTTGACAATTGGCAAACATATAAGTGTCAGCTATCACCATCTACTTAATTAGACTTTGTGGCGTAATTGGTATGGTGCTAACCTTCTGACATCGCATTTCAATGGTTTGAATCCCCGCAGCTGAAAAAATTTTATAAAAATAAATATATAAATATATAATTAAAGAAAATTCCAGAGGCAAAGTGCTTCTAAAGATCAGTGTTTAAAGTGACACATGTGCCCAAGACAATGTATAAAGTAAAGACCGATATATAAAAGTCCTTATTTTATACATAAGTTCTAAATGGTTTTCTAAAATCGCCTGTTTTATACATTGTAATGGTGAAAATAAAATTGCAGTTTATAAACAGGTGTTGTAAAAATCAATTTTTATACGTATTTAAATTTATTTTTTAGGTACATTGTCAGTTTGTTGTTTTTTTCTTTTTGGATTTTTCCTGAAATGATTTTTTTTTTTTGGAAATAAATTTTACACAATTATGTGTAGAAGAAATCAATGTCTCAAAAGTACAGGCTCGTTTGTGACTCTTCATTTTAAACTTCAAAGTATTTCGTTAAATTTCAATTTTTCACACTTGATTCAAATTTTCTCTTATTGAGCTTCAAGAGAAAATAACAGTCTGTCTGTAACCAACAGACGTATTCCTTTATAATGAAGTGATATTCATAGACGGAGTTTCATCAAAAAGTTTAAGGTAACGGGTAATCTTCGATGTTAATTTTCGTTTTAAACCATACTGTAAGATGTTGATATTTTTCCCTTTTCCATTAGGAAAGCTCAACCTTTTCAGATCCCCTCCCATGAAGCAATCCGCTTATGATGATATGAATATTCTTAATCTCAGAATTCCTTATTGCAACCTGTTAATAAGCTCAGACTTGTTTTTTTCGCAGACGGCGTTAAATCGTGGAAACAAATGGCACGGTTTTCAACCAGTTACACGCCAGCTCCAGCATCTATTATTTCCATTTTGAGAATCCCTACAGTTTTACCCCTAAAATCGAAAAAATGCGTGGATGCATGTAATAAAACCTGTTTACGTTTTGTGTTAGGGTAGTAGGTACTTGAAACCTAGATAAACCACCCTTTTTACATGCAGTACCCAGTCAAGGTTATTTCGGACAACGATTTGGAAAGAAGAAAAAAATAAATAAACATGTGCACTCGTATCCTGCATCCTGAGCATTTCTCGAAATAAATGCGTTTCGTAGTTCTCGTTCACCCTCCTCTCCATCTTCTAATTCTAATTTTCTCTCTCTCTCTCTCTCTCTCTCTCTCTCTCTCTCATTCTTATTCATTTGCCGAGCATGTTGAATTATTAATGTATAAAAAAAAAAAGATTCAGAGTCGACGGGTGTGGTGGAAGAAGCAGTTGATGTTAGAAAACCATGACCCAACTCAACGTATTCCGTTTAAAGACACGTTTTACACGGTTTTTACAGCCTTTGAAGTAATTTTCTTTCTAAAACGGATTGTATAAACTGTTCGCCGAGATCTTTTTTCTCTGTCTTTTTATTTTTGCTGCTTTTGTGTAGGGGCGTTATATTAATTTTTCGTCGCAGGTATACGAAAGAAAACGTGTTGTGTAAGTGCATTTTTTGTATGATGTATTGACGGTACGACATTTATTACATACCTACTTTGTTTAAACCAAGTAGGAGGGTTGGCAAAGCAAAAATTCTGTTTTAGTCCTCATCTGTGTTAGATGTGAGATGAATGCCAGTTTTCTTGGAATTTCTCTCTTAACTGTGATATTATACAATTGTAGTTGTGATCTGTCTTACTGATGAGTGATAAAAGAGCGGAAGATATCCTATTATTGTACTTATTATAATTGCCCATTTTCAGAAACAAATTTTTAGCTCGGATATCGAGCAAAAAGGTTGAGAAGCACTTGTACTTCTGTGCGCTGTATGTGTATGAAACTACCTGCGCAGTACAGTGTAACGATAAATGAAAAGCAAAATAATTTTGTCAGATTATGGCCTTGTAGTCAGAGGATTTCGTTTTTGTTAAAAGTTATTAATAAATTATTCAAAATACCTTTTCAATGCCATAAGATCCTAAAAACTTTTGGAATATTCTGTCGCGCACGTGACCCCCTACTTATCGTATTTAGAGTAGGCCCCAAGTCGCCAATGCTCTGTAAGGATTATGTTTCAATAAATTTTCCTTGACACGTTTGGAAAATTTGCATGTTTTGAATTCTAAAACATAAAAAACCGTGCGTATTTACGTATTTTTCCTCCTACAAAAACTAATGTATAAAAAATTTTCTCGATTGACCCAGTGCGCAGTCTCTTTTAGTACCTCCACAAAAAAAAATTATCGAGGCTCGTTCTGTTTTAGTGCTACTTTCTGCCATAATTATTATTAAGTGACATTGAAGAAAAAATGGAACAGCCAAGTACGAACAAAAAAAAATACTAGTGTTGAATTTTTCTGAAGTATAGTTAGAAGGAAAATTAATTATTATTGGTTAGTTTTGGCATAATTTTTTTTTTTTTTGGGTTAGCAGTAGTTACTGATTATAGTGATTACTCTCATTTTCGAGTATGTTTTTCAAATTTACGCGTATAAACAGTGAATCATTTTTAAAAACATTTTTAGTCAACGAAGCAAGATGAGAAAACTCTGAATAGGGACTGGAATATTCTGGGTGAAAAAATATGTAAGAAGAACTGAAAAGTACCAAAAAAAACATTATCATAAATCACTGTAAACTTAAAATAAGATGACATTTTTTATCGTATTCTTTTAAGGTGTTTCTTTATAAGATAATTACGTTTTTCTTCAAAGCCATGGAAGTGGTAAAATGTAGCTTGAAAAATAAACAATAGACCTGAACTATCGTGAATTTTGGCCTCTTTTACTATTCAAGGTGAATTTTTTTTCTCACATTTGTTTAGTTCTTCTGATGCATTTTTTTAAAACTAAATCAGAAACAACTATGTGCAGAATTCCCCCATCTTGCCGTTTTCAATTTATAAGTATGTACCCATCTACTACTCTATCAAACATCTAAGTTTTTCAACTTCCGCGTTTATGTCATTAATAATGACTTCTGAAGTATTTAGGAACAGTTGCAGTTACATGCAGAATGGAATGAAGCCAAAGCAAATTTATATCCAATTTATCTACGTTGGGTCAGTCTTCGTTGAATTGCTTTCCTTCATATATTAAAAGATGTAAAATCATATGTTCCCGCATGGAATTTTTTGGAGGAATCAACCAACCCCAATAACCACACTCGCACAAATATACATTGGTGTTTATATTTTCATATTAATCTCCCTACCATTCTTTCCATGGTTTAATGAAAACTAAGAAATTTTCATATTTTGTCTTCAGCTATTCCCCCTCAATAATTTCACCGAATCGACGCCAAGAAAAATTTAATTGGTTTTACTTCAATGTTTCAAAAACCAATTTAAGTGCTTGAATTCTATAGCATGCAAATATTCGAAACTTGTAGGTATATATTTTCTGGATATTAATAACTAAATATACATCTTACCTACGAATCATTTCCTATAGTAAGTACATCATCATCATCTTCGCTAAAACAAGTTTTCTCTTTCACAAACGATCCGTTTATAATTTCAGACGACAAACTATATAAACGATGACAAAATCGCAGAGTTGGTGGTCTTTAACAATGACAGAAAATTTATGAATTATTGTTGCGGCGGCAGATATATAATGCTTCGTTTCTCTACTTGTCGCCGTGGTAAAAACGTCGCCGTATGAATTATACATTAACAATAGCTTAGTTAGTCTATCATTAACATTTGAAGTTCCTAGGACCAATCCTCATGCAAAATATTACGAAATTATTTCTTTTTATTTGATATACAATTTTTGTCCTTCTCTCGATTCTGGTTCCGCGGACAGAATTCATGAGGAAAATTTTCATATTCAATTCTACTTTTAAAACCAAGTGTTTTTTCTTTGAGTCATGAAAACAGTTCCTACGATTTGTTCAATCTAGATGTACATATTTGAATGAAATTACGGTAACTTAACTCTTTTTAATTGTAGGTTACGGTTTGCGCGTAAAAATTACAAAAGTATAAATTGACCTTTAAGATGTTAGACTGGGTACTCTTCTTAATGCAATAAATTTTAAATGTTGCTGATAAAGTTAATATTACGAGGATGTATTGAACCTTGAACTCTTCGCTAATGTCTGCAGTTTTTCGGTATTTGTGACGAATTTTCTCCTACTTTCTTCCACATACACCGGCTCAGCCGTTCAATTTATGCTATTTTCTCACAAGTGGAAGTTATAACTTGTTTCAAGCATAATTTTTACCAAAAACACATACTGCGACTACAATATAAAAACTATAATGGAAAAATTATGATTTGGAAAACGAAAAAAATCCCATCAAACGTTTCTTTACTGAAAGTATTTATTAGCTAAACGAATTCAAGAGTAAGCTTTCCCTCTTCATTCATTTAACATGCTCATACATATATTTGTTGATGTACTTTTACGAGGCTTCTAACTACATTTTCACGAATGGCTATGATTTATCAAGTCTTTTCTTTTAGTTTTCCCAGAAATTTAAGTTAAAACAGCAGAAAATCTTCAACTTTCTGCTTATAGTGAAAATTTGTTTCGTCTTTAACTTACATTTCCCCAGAATAATTGGTTCGCCAAAAAAAAGTGTAATAACCTTTTTTATAAAACATTTAATGTTCTAAAAGTTTTGTGGAAACAATTTTTAGCGAAAAATGAAAACTGAATGAAATATATACGAAAAACAGTTTTGCGCCACAGTTTTTTCCCACTAGAGGACGACGCTTGTGCCCAACATGGGGACTTTTAATATGTTGTTTAGGAAAACAAACTAAAGATATTTACCAAGTTTCAGCTTGAGGAGATTCATTCTCAGCTAAAACCCCAACTTTCCTGAAAAAAAAAAGAAGTAAATCACTTTGATAATTAAAAAAATAAATATATATTAATAACAAAACAACCATATAATAAAAAATAAATTTAAATAAAAATTGGTTTTTAAAATTAAAACAAAGTAAATTAATAAAAATAATTTTATCAACTATAACGAAATTTTTCAATTATTGACTTGACTTGGAGCCCCCTTATGGCACGTCTGTCAAATGGAGGGGTAATAGATTTCAAATTTAAAGTGAAATGACTTTTTACTGAGGTTCATACCTTATATTTCCTATATTTTTCCAGTTATTACTTACGAAATTTTCTCCAAAAACAATTATTTTTCAATACTTGGTTAGTTTTTCAGCCCCTTATGGTGCTTCCACTGCACCGAATTGGGACTTATTTTAAATCAATAGATTTAGAATTGAAAGATGAATAATTTTTACTCAGGTTACGACCTTTTATCTCTCATATTTTTCGAGATATTTGAAAAAAACTAAATTAGAAGCACATTATCCTGAATTGGGAAGTTCTTTCCCAAATCTGGAAGTTGGATTTTGTTTGCCATGTTAGGGGGAGGGGATTAATGAAGCATTTTCAGCAAAGAAACCTTTGATGAGATTTTTTTCCTTTTGAGTTATTTTTTGACACGTTTTTTCTGGCCTGCAGGTTATAATGTATTATGCATTGTAGGTATAGATAGTACATGGTACTAAAATGAATCATCATTACTCATACGTACTAGAAAAATGTTTTTGGATTATTTTTCCGTCACAAATTATCTTAACCTTGATCATGAATACATTCTAGATCCAGACGAAAGCAAAATATAGGTTACCTATTCATTGATGGAGTGAAATCAATATTTTTTCCCAATATTCTTTTTCGACAATGTAATTTTGAAGAAAAAATGCAAAGGTGCGGACATCAGGACATGTTTACATTAAAATAATTTTTATGTCGTTATTCGAGTGTATCATTACTGCTTTTGTCGCTGCCATTAAAAATGCATTAAACACGTAGACATTGTAATTATGTATATATCCACATCGTTGATATGACAGCATCTTCAACATTAATTGCTTTTACGTTATAGATAGATGTAGGTATACAGAATTTTTTCATTTTTTTGTGAGGGTTGTATTATGATAAGCTTTTTACGATATCGTTAATTTCATAGGTAAATCTAAGGCAGGCGACATTGAGGATAAAGTGAAAACTTGAATCTCGTTGTTTCGGAGAATATCGTAGTTTTAGTTGACCAGTGGAGTAATTTCAGAGCGTGTGAAAAAGTGCGAACTTACCTTTCTGGCGTAATGAAAAAATTTTCCACAAATACCTTCTTTTTGATGAAACAAATTAAGGAGTTTTAAATTGATGGAAGGATTCAACATCACTGCAATATCACAACCGTATTTTCACCTCATACTGATATACAAGTATTAATTAAGCTCGAAATTAAGAGTGACTAGCTGAAAGCAAAAAATAAGGCACCAGCGAATTCGTTAAATCCAAAAATATCAAAAATTAATTTCTTACGCACATTGTGTTTGTTTTAATCTGCTTTATAAGAATATCTATGAAAACTAACACAATACATAAATACATATCCGTTCCTCCATGAAAGAATCCATCATGTATAGATGCGAAACACATACCTTACCAAAAGCTTTTTTTCAATTTTCCAAAAATTTTCCATCTCGTTGACTCCGATGGAAACAAACTAATTTTACGAAGTTAAGGATAGACCAATTTTTTAACTGGTCCAAGGGGAAATGGGCCCTGTTTCCCGAAATAATTTCGGGCGAGCAAACGAGATCTTTGAAACGGAAAAACTTGTCTTTCAAACATTTAACCGACTATTATGGAGAAATAAATTTTTCTGGTTATAGGGAGATGGCAAAAAAAGTTTACTCCGAGAGCATTGCTCTCCAAGCAATGGGCTTTAACAATGGTTAGAAAAATTCGTTTCATTTATGGTACTTAAATAGAATAAATTTTACTTTCTTATTTAGCATAATGGAGTTCGTTAGATATGCCAAAATAATTGCCTATTCCTTAAAAGAATAAAATAATATTATTCGATGATTATCGTATGTATTCATTATTTTAAAACTATACCACTTATTAAATCGGTGATGGGATAGTAATGTATTTTTCGGTTGGAAATTCCCCGTCCATAGTTATCATATGGGAGCACGTTAGAAAGAAGTTTGGTGTTCATCGGTTTGGTAGTTCTTGAGAAAACGGCAAAATAAAAAATTACTGGAAAAGTCTTCTTTTTTTTAGGATTTTGATAAAACGACAAAAGTGATGGAATTGAAACTTTCACGATAGATTATCTTATGTAGGTGCAAGTCTAATAAAATTTTAATGCCTATTAATGTGGTAGTTTCTGATAAATCTGGAGAAGAAAAATTGTTGGAAAAAATTTTGTGTTCACAGTTTTGAGAAAACTATGAAAGCGGTAGGATTAAAATTTGAAAAATCAGTTTTTAGCAATAAAACATCGACAGATCCATATATTTTTTAAAGATAGTTTTTCGTAATTTTTTCTACCTGAAACAAGCAATGAAATATCGATATATCGATGTTTGTTGGAAATGGGACTACCAATCCTCCTCCCTCACACTCCTACAAACACTCGACATTATTTATCTATTTATTCTATAACACTTATCTATCTGGTAACACTGATTTTGTAATCAGCACATACTCAGTAATAGTTGTGTACATTCGTCTCACACAACTGGAACACTTTAATCTATGTAACTTAAATCTTTTGCTGAATTATACGCTTCTGAGACGCAACTTCATTCACACTTATTTTTTATGTTTGTTTTCACTCAAGTTTGAGTCCTCAACCTCTATAGATATCAATAACAATCGATACAAATATAGATTACTATCGATATTTTTCTAAAATTTTATCGAGTTTTTGGAATTTAGGTCTTCTTTTTTTTTTTGAATTATGGATGAAAATTAGCAAACTGGGTATTCTAGCAAACTATTGCTGCACTAGAGTTTTTACCCAGTTTACTTGCAAACAGGGTATTATTTTTCCGGAATTCATTTTTTTGACTCCAAAAACAATGTTGGTCTGCTTTGTTTTGAAATAAATTCTTTTTTATAATACATGATCAGAAAGGCAATGTTTACAATCGTATTTTACAAGTGAAAAGTAGTGCTTATCATTGATGAATGATGTAACTTCAATTTGAAGTGACTTTCCATTGACTTCCAATTTTTATTTTTATAAAAAATTCTCTGACCTGACTGGAATTTGAGCCTGCCAACCTCTGAGCTACCAAGCTGTCTTAATACCAAGAATGCTACGAAAGATAGTTGAAAGAAGGTAGTCATTTGTTTATTTTGATTATTTTTTCTCTTTGAAATTGCTAACAATTACAATTAGTTGTTATAGTTCCGTTCCTGTGATTTCATTGCTGTCTGTTCTTTAATTATATAAAATATCTTCCTCAACAAGGTTTAAAAGTGAGTTAAATAACTCAGAAATAGCCTCTCGCTATCCTCCTTTTGCAAACTTGCCCTCGCATATAAACCATCACTTTCAAACCTTGGTGTGTAATATACCTACTATTAATATCAGTATTTTTAGCCAAGAGCAAGGCTCACTTTACTACCTCATTTGATCAAAACTTGAATGTATTTTTTTGGAAGACTTCAGTCAGTGTTTTAGGCTGATTTGAGGCATATCGTGTTGGGCTGAACTGTGGACATTCAATTTTGATATGTGTAGTTGTGAGCGGGCATTTAACTATGAATTGAAGTACACAACTTATTACTTTTTATCTGTAATCAGATTCCAGCACTTATTGAATCATAGTCCACAGTAGAGCAAAGTTTGTTGGTTAGAGGAGTGTGATTTCATTCTTCTTTCATGATACAAAGAAAGTCTGATTTCATAGCTAATTTGAAATCTGATCTAAGTATAGAGGTATCGGTAATTTCTTATGTTAATTTTGGATAAAGAAGTATCTGTTTTGAGAACATTTGACTGAGATGATGTGGCTTTTTATGTTTTGGATATGAGGGGAAGATGTTTCAGATGCAAATTGTTCATTATTTGAGTTGAATGATTGGAACATTTCAATGTTTACTGTGAGTTCTAGAAATTTATAACTTATAAGGAAAATCCAGATATGGATTTTTAAGGGATTTAAAAATTCAGTAACATTTCTTTAATGCTGTAATGTACCTGGATGAATATTATTATCTACTTATCGATGTTCTTCCTCTTTCAAGCTAAAATAAAGCCTACTCAACTGCACAATTAATTTTTTTCAAATAATACCTGATCAGAAAGACAATTCTTACAATCATATTCTACAAGCAAAAAGTTGTACTTACCATTGATGAATGATGTAACCTCGATGTAAAGTGATTTTCATTTAACATAGAATTTTTATTTTCATGAAAAATTCACTGACCTGACTGGGACTCAAACCTGCAATCTCTGCATTGCTGAGCTGTCATAGCTATGCTACGAAAGCTGGTAATTGAAGGAATGAAGTCAAACTATCAGTAGTTATTTTGATTATTTTTTGTTTTTAAAACTGCTAACAATTATAATTAGTAGATAGTTATTAATGGTTCTGTTCCCATGATTTTATTGCTTTCTGATCATTAATTGAAAAATATCTTCTTCAACAAGGTTTGAAAGTGAGTTTACATGCTCACTTGCTATGCTCATTTTGCAAACTTCCCCTCGCATGTACATCCTCACTTAATTAAACCTTGGTGTGTAATATACTATTTTTTCTTTTTTTTTTTAACAAAGACTCGAAGAAGGGATAAGTATACTTCTGAAAAACAAAACAGTAACTATTCGGAAGATGATACTCGGTTTTTCTGTCCCTTTGACCTTTTTGTCACTTGTAAAGAGAACGGAAATTTAACTATATTTTCTTTGGAGGAAAAAAAAAATTTATATTCGCTTCTATTATTTGACTAAGGAACTGTGTACCAGGCAATTGGGCAGTTCCCACCGTATTCCTTCGAATTATTCGTAACATTGGACGCAAAATTTTTTAGTCCAAAGCGTCGTCGCACAGTCGTTAATTTACTATGTTTTTTTTTTTCTTTTTTCTTTAATCGTTGGCCTAAGCTCCTCTATTTTACGTGTAGCCTATTATGTTTTGTGTGCATTACGAATGCGTCGAATTAAATAAGACCATAATTAACATGCAGACTCCCAAGAAGACACGACGAACGGTTTATCTTCCTTTACCGATCATTTCGTATAAGTTACTTTATTTTTTTATTTGTCGACGCAAATTATGTTGGAGCGTTTTTAGATTTTCTTTTATCTTTGTCTCTATAGGGTACTTTTTTCTTTTCATTTTTTTCTCCTTTTTCTTTTTTCCTAGGATGGACAAAACGAGCTATTGGAAACGTGTAATATAAATCCGCAGCAAACGAAGCGTACTTCTTTCTCATTAGATCTTGTGCGATTATTGTAATGCTGAAAACCAGAAACTTCTTGACTGGTCTACCTATATCAGGAGAGACAGAGTGGGATAGATGGAAACTAACTAAAAAAAAAGAGAGCGAGAAAGAAAGAGATGAGAGAGGGAAGATGAAAAAGAAGTAAAAACGAAGATAAATTATTCGGAATTAGATACATCTGGGCTGCGAGTAAATTATTGTGTACTCCTGTGCTCCAAACTAAGAACTGAAGCTGCTGTTTTGTTCGTCGAATTAATTTCAGGTCCGTACCGATTGTTTAAAAAGGTTTTGTTGGCAAGCCCAAACAGTGTCTGTTCGGCTTCTTGATTTTCCGCTTCTTTCTCTGTCTTTGTGCCGTTTGTCTCGTGTGGATTTGGAATGGAATTTCTTAAATTAGATAATCGACCATTATAATCTGTGCGATGGAATATTTGCTTAATGATGAATTAATTCATTTTGGTGCAATTTCAATCTTGAAATTACAATAGTTGAATGCTATATCGAGACAAGAAACTTTTTCGTGTTAACGTTTATGGAAAATTTGGAAAATTTTGAATGCCATGTCTACGTAGTCGATCTAGAATAGCTTAATAAAGTGGCGTAAGTATGCTATCTGAGTGGAAATATGTTGAAGCTGTAATTTAATAAAAAAAAACGGTTGGAAAGATTTTCAATTATGTTAGTACTTTAGCATTTTGAGATATTTTGCTTTATGATACGACTATTTTGCTGCGGAGCGTGGAAAGTGGTTGAAGGACTCCCCCGTTTGAATTTATTTTCTGTGATTACAGACTACAAAATTATTTTGTTTCTTTGAATGAGAAGGGCCGAAAGAAGAGTATCTTTATTTCCCTAAAATGTAGCTGAATTTTTTAGGCTTACTTGAAGACAATATTTAATCAACACGAAAATTTTTGTTCTTTCAATTCCTGTATCAGTGATTCCCCAACCTTTTCTACCCGCGGACCACCAAGCTCAAAGACCACGACTTCGTGGACTTCCAGTACATTCACACATGTACCTGGAAAGTTTGTATGTAAATAAAAAAATTTAGTGACCTCTTATCAAATGTAAGGATTTTGATTCATTTGAGACAACCCGCAAAAATTTTTGAATAAACATTTTTATTTTTATACATACACAGAAGGGTACCAGAAAGCTACCCCAGTTTTCCTTCCCCATGTAATGTGGGAAGTATCTTTCCGCATATTCAAGGCGCAACGGTGCGTCTAATACCCTGTAGGTTACTGCGGGAAGTATTATTTTGCGGGCAGGGTCTACAGTGCTGTCAATTTTGAGGCGCAAATTCTAAAGATAAATTCCTGTTTTCAATGTTCGATTTCAACTATACATATATAGGCATTTAAATCGATATATATCGATATATATGTCGTTTGAGAAAATTTGTCGGTCACGAATTTCAAAACGCTCATCAAAAACTCATTTTGAATAGTTAAAACTTTGTCAACGAGATAACAGCGACAGAGTTTAAAATTAGTGATTTCTGATGTTTTAGGCATCACTTATAGTATGAAAAATGATATAATGCTTTATTATTGCAACATATTAAACCATTTTGTTTTCTCCGAGCCTACATTAGTTTTGAAAATATAATTTAAATAAATGTTAGTGATGACTGATTTTAACAGCGGTGAACGAAGAAATAATTTTCTGGGGGTGTTTTTACTTCTAACTCTTCACCCTTCCCTCATGAAACACGTGTTTGATGATAGGTAAACTCATTCTTTTTTGATGTGAATACATTATTCTTTTCCGTTCTAATTATCAAATCAGTTTAACGTGTCTCTATGCAAGAATAAAAAAAAAGAGCTAATTGATTTTTGATTCATTGTCTTAAACCAGAAAAACACACTGAGGACCTACTACGCAAGTATCCAAATTATACATTTTTTTAAGTAGATATTTGCAGAAAATCATAATTATTAAAATTGTTTGAGTATTCGGACTTTGGGGTGGGCGTGGTTATGTTTTTCGTTTCATGACCTCCTGAGTATTTTGACATTATTTTTGAGAATTCATTTTTTCTTATATGTAGGTACTCCCTTTTGCGTTGAGTCCTTTTCCAAATGTAATTTTGATCGGACGGTTTCGAAATTTGAAAGACGTATTTGAATCCGCCTAAGGAAGAAACCTATTGTTTTTGGTCCGGATTGGAAGCATGGTCTGTCTGGTAGGTCAGTTTTGTGTATTTTCTATTGAACAGCGTACAGGTCGCAATTTTCAATCGATAGGTTTGAAATTTGGTATACACATGTGCTTTAGGTGAAGAACAATACCTACCAATTCTAGTGCGAATAGGCCTTACGGTACGTTTGGTAGGGATGATTTTGTTGCATCCTTGGCAGATTAATGGCTCTAAAAGGAGTAATTTTCAGGCTATAGTTGCAAAATTTGTGCTGATTTTGATTTAAAGTATATCTAACACGTTTTCAAATTTGGTTCCTATTGGTATTATGGTTCATTCTCTGGGGCTGTTAGAGGTGCTAATTTTTTATATTATCTCAATAAAAGTTGCAATTTATTTCAATAGTCACGAAATTTAGTATAAACAGTACCTCTTATACAAGAACCAGACCTACCAGTTTTGGTTTTGATTGATCAATTTGTTCCTAACTTATTAGTTATTCAGTGTAATTTTCCCTCTTTTACCCTTCTGATAATAGTCCTGAAAAACTAATTTTCTATGCTTCATCAAGAAAAACATTCGTTTGGTCTGAAAACAACACGATCTTAGCAAAAGATATTTTCGCCCACACGCTTTCCTACACTAGATCTGAACACGGACACTAAAAGCACCGCTTATATTTTCATAACCAGCACGTAGACAACTGCGCTATACTTCGTTTGGCAATGAGGAAGATTTTCTTTACATACAATTGTTTTTTGTTTTTTTTTCTCTTTATATAATCCACAATTCTCGCCAATGGAATGAGAAACGTGAGAACAATCGAATTATTTCCTAAAATCGCCGTCGCAGCACTAATAAGCTTCATCGTTAACATAAAATAAATAAAATAATGTATTCAACATTCCTTGTTTTATTCTTGCTCTCCTCCATCAGCCTGGAGAATTACAATTTTATTTGATAATCTGAAAATTATTCTTCATTTAAGATAAATTTTACAGTTGAAACCATTGACCACACCTAGCCCAATATTTTAACATTTTCCCATAAAATTCAGTCTTATTAGAACTGTCCCAACCATAATGGTCTTATTTAGCAGGTTTGAAAGTGTGGTATTTGATATCGTGCTAATTAAAACTTGAAATAATTTTTCTTTTCATAAAAAAAATAATAATTTTTGACACATTCATAAAATATTTTGAAAAAATGATATTTAATCAGTATATTTTATCGCTTGCTTCATATTCGTGTGATATTGATAATTTTTTTCAAAAACTATAAATATTAGTTGTTAGAAGAATGTTGGTTATAGAGGTGATTTTTAAGCAAAGAAAATATACTTTTTCTTCCAAAGTTTGCTACCAAAGAGTTTTTTAACATATTTTTTATTTTTCATGTTCCTCACTACACTACACAAGTTCTGAAGCGCCTCCTTGGCACTTTGGCTTGTAACACCCCTAGATTTTTATTTTTTTCTTTCTAGTAACACTGTAGAATTCGTTGTTTCCGAGAAGGTAACGAAAAAAATTTTTTTTGTGGCTGTGTGGGTAGTGGCACAAGTGCATCGAATATGAGAGAATAATCGGTAAAATAATATCAGTAAATAATTGGCGAAATAATTAACGACTTGTACCCTTATTATAGTGATGTTTACCATTTAGTCTACCACATTATTTGGTTTTTCTTAATTGTTTGCTCTTTTTTCTTCAATAAAATCTTGTAATCATATTAAAAAATTTAACTTTACTTTGTGGCATTGGTTACCACTCCCTCAGGCATTTATTGTACCACACGATAGGTGCATGTATATTCTGTTGATTGACTCATTAAAATAATATAATGTGTTAAAAAGAGGGAGTGTTCTGAAATATTAGTTTTACAGTTCTTAATAAATCCGCGGTGGGCGCGTTGTCAAAAATATACCTATATGTAAATATTGAATTTATAATATTGCTTCTGATTTTTCTTTTGAACCAGCTTTGAAAAAAGGAGAAGCTTATCAATTCGATCATTATGTATATATATTTTTTAATGATTGTTCTAGCATAGCTTCTCAACCTGGGCACGATTTTGATGAACTTTTTTTTAAATGATTGAAGATGATTCAATGGTATTCCATTAAATCTTTTTAGAATCGGTGGGATAATTTATGAGTTGTCTTAAAATAAAAAACTGTTAATTTAAAGTAATATTAATTGCCGTTAACCTAGAAACAAAAATTTATTTTAAAACATTTTTTTATCAAAAAATCTAACCACCTTCAAAAAACAAAAAACCATAAAAATGCCCTTAAAAGCAATGAATAATTCTTTTAAAATTTCTCCAGTAAAATCTACTGGAATTAAAATGAAACGAGAAAGCATCATGGTAAGTTGATAATTTTTTTCAAAAAATAGAATCTACTTCAAAAAAACGATAAAAAATTCGGTAAAAAGAGTAAAATAATAATTTTAAAATTTCTCCAGAAAAATGTAGATCTAGGGACTGGGATTATTGAAGTCGGTCCTAATTAAAATGTTTTGTCCTAAAATTTGACGGAACTGACATATAAAGCTTACATGGTAAGAAGAAACAAAAACGCCGACTTCAATAATTTCAGTCCCTAGATCTACATTTTGGTGAAAAAATTCTAGAGGATTATTTTACTCTTTTTAACACATTTTTTATTGTTTTTTTGAAGTCGCTTCTATTTTTTCAAAAAAATTATCAACTATTACCATTAATGCTTTTTCGTTTCATATTAATTCCAGTAAAGTTTACTGGTGAAGTTTCAAAAGAATTATTTTCTCTTTTTAGAGCATTTTTATTCGTTCTCTGTTTTTTGAAGGTGGTTAGATTTTTTGATTTTTTTCATTCATTCAAGAATATAATCACTTCGTTATAGTCTCACTAGGGGACAAGAATAATCGTTTTGAAAAGCTCGTATTTTTTCCCCACCAAAAGTATTGAGAACATAAATAGCCCATCGCTTTAATTAATAAAAGAACCTATTTAAAACTTTTCCAAACAAATTATTCGGAAAAATCGTCAAATTTTTTATAAAAAAAAAACTACTAATCATGTGCAGAAGAGTGAAAATTATGTCAATGCACTCAAAAAATAAATTAACTGTTCAAATCTCATTATTTCTAGTTATTTCATTAAATGTTTTTCTTTTTAGCCATTAAAACAGTAGTCAAATGTAAAAAAAATGAATTGGAAGAACTTTGAAAAAATTTTAATCCAAGATTCATTGTAGTGTAGACTTTGGAATTAATTCTTCATTCGTTGCTTGTTAAGGTGCTAATACACGCAAAATTTCAAAATAATTAATTTATAGTTAAGCTTTTTCATTTCTGAGGAGTTGTTTCACGCTGTACGAGTTGGTCATTATGGCACCATGGAAGAAAACAAAACTTCTGCATTCATCGGATTTCGTTTTCGTAATTTCTGTTCCAGTCGTCCAAATTTCAGCTATATTTCCTCGAAAAACTAATTATTTATCGATCACCAACCAACCAACCCTTCAACGAAATAAGATACGTTTGAAAAAGAATGAAGGTACCTACAAAACTGGAGAAGGGAAAAAAAAGAAATAAAGAAAAAAAATACACGTCATTTTTACCCACAAAACAAGTTATAGGTTGCCGCAATAACGAAGGTTTATACTGTGAGTGAAAAAGGAGAAGGATGCAGCGAGAGAGACAGAGACGGTGTGAGTGTGTGAAGGTGGAATAAAAAATCACAAAAAATCGGTTATTGTGTTACCTGTGCGTCAAAAAATAAGTGGTCTCGGTACAGCCAGGAAAATTGAAGAGGGTGTGTAAGCTATTTTACGTACAACCAACGCAGACATACCTGGACCCGCTATATGAGGACCTGAGATAACAAAAAAAAAGATAGAATGCATTAACTTTTTCTCCTCCTTTCACTCGTACGGCCTCTCTATTTCTCTTTCTTTCTCCCTAATTCTCTCTCTCTCTTTCACTTTCTCTCTCACTCTCTCACTCACTCTTTCTCTCTCTCTCTCTCTCTCTCTCTCTCTCTCTCTCTCTTTCTCTCTCTCTCTCTCTCTCTCTCTCTCTCTCTCTCAATCTCTCTCTCTCTCTCTCCGGTAAAGGCGATTCTTCGTAGCAAATGCAGGTGCTTTTTGTTAACAAACCTACATGCGTAAAAGTATCTATCAGTTTTACCCATTAGTCGGCTATGTGTAATATGTTCTTTTCTAAACCCTGCATGTTACATCTTACATGCACCATCCCTCCAGTCTACATTTTTCTTCACCCTTATTATCCTTTTTTAGTCTTCGTATTACGGGGTTTGGAAAAAAAAGAAAAAAAGGAAGGAACTCGGTGACTATTTGGCGCCTTTTGGCATTTTTTCCCCCTGCTTATTTTCTTATTCTTTTTGATCGTGTTTTCTATTCGAAATTATCGAAATAGCATCGCTAATTAGTGAATATTTACCGTGAATATGAGACATGAGAAGTTCTTTAATCGTGGCTAACGTGCTGCTCTGTGGTACACACTACGCAGGAGGTATTTCTCGTATTGCGTAGGATTGTTTGCGATGTATTATGAGTTGCAGCGTTAAAATTTACGCCTACAAATTCAAATTTGAACATTATACGCTAACTGTATTGTGTTAACTGGAAGAAAAAAAAGTTGGCCTATATTATATTGTACATTTCTGTGTGGTTCATCGTGAAAATAATGAAATGTTTTACGGTCACGCTGACTTTTTGTTCTTTGTCGAAGTTTTCGCGCATCTGCAGTGTCAGTGGTGCTCGCAAGAAGCCTTTTTCAAAATATGACCAAAATGTGTAAATAATGAAGAAAAATACCTGCTGATGAAATTCGAAAAAGTCGAACATCTTGCAGGTATCTCTCGTTTTCTTATTTTTAATTGTTGGTAGATTTTATGTAGACCTGAATTCTTCTTTTTAGGTGGTGGGCTACGAAGCCTTTCATTTCAGAAAAGTTATGCATTAGAAAATGTATCCTAGTTAAGGAAAAATTGTAATCTTCGACGGTAACGGTATCCTGTTATTTTAGTTACGAGCATACTACGACAAAAATTGTCAAGTAATGAAATACATTGTAAAGTGCCTGAAAGACAAACCTGCTAGAAATATGTAGAAGCCTAATAGATTAATGATGGCAAGAATACATAGGTATACTTGACCAGATAATTTCAATGAAATAACAAGTGAAAAAACCGAGGAAAATCAAGTGAAATGAGTTTTTGACGAAACCACGATAACTGATTTTCTGTTGAAAATCAGCTGTTCCGAGTAGATTTAGTGCAGTAAACTGGTTTTTGTTTTGTACACATTTTGGCAGCAGTCACCGGCTGACATATGTACATTTTTTTTTTTGATCCCTAATGGCTGCTTAATAACAGTGTTTGTGTCAAATTCTAGTCTACCAAATTTTGAAAAATGTGAAAATAATTAAAATTGTAAATTTTTTAAAGAATGTTCTTGGAACGTGTCCACCCAATTAGTGTATCTTCGTCAATATTAATTCAACGAGAACACAAAAGTTCAGAACTTACTTCTCTCAATCTGAAAAAAAAAAAAAGTAGGTACCTATCTATTATTATTTACGAAAAATTAATCCATCATCTATAAGATTACGATAAAAAATATTGTTTTTTACTTCGACTTCTCTAACATATTGCTACTTTACGTGCGCAATATTGCTGAAAAGTCAAAATTAAAAAAAAAAAACATGGTTTGAATAAACCTTTTAACGATGTTGGACATGATTTACGTGAATATTGATGAACTTTTTTCACAAAAAATTTTTTGTGTAACTTTTATCAAACAAAATTTTTCCAATGAAGTTAACATTGACATAGGTAAGTGATAAATTGATGTAGGCTGCAAAGGATACATACAAGATGATTCACGTTTCGACGCACCATAGTGAAATAACATTTGGTGCGTTGAAGTTTGAATCATTCATGTACTTGTGGAGAGTGATTCACAATTCGTTGCACCACAAAATGAAATCAACACACCACTGATATTGATACACAGAAATAAGAATTAGGTAGGTACTCGGTGTCAAGACAAATTTTTATGATCGACGTAGATATTGTGTTTATACTGAAAGAAGTCCGTTCGAACATCTAATTTGAATAAGGTAGTTGCATTTTTGTTTTTTCCCATTTCTCACAAATTTTTGTTTTTTCAATCAATTTGTTGACTACATTTTGTTTATTTTTGACAATTCTTGCTTTTCATTTCGTATTTAAAGGATCGTTATTTCGAATGTAGGCGCTAATTTGTTTGAAAAAAACTATTTGCGAATCACTCTCTACAAAGTATGTGATTGAATGATTCACATTTCAACGCACGAAATATTATTTTCCTGTGGTACGTCGAAATGTGAACCACCTTGTATATTTTTCATATGTGTCGAGTGATAGAGAGGTAAAACTAATCGTAGGCATGTTAATGCAAAACACAATACCACCCATTTATTCGGAGAAAAAAATTCTGCACAAATTACCTACGTCGAACGAACGTCTATTTTGAGCTGAATTGAGTGACGAGACAATATTTTATGTATGTGATACCGAGAAAGTGGAAGTTGTTTCATATTTTTTTTCGCGTGCACTTGGTTGTTGTTAAAAGGTTTGCGGTTTTATTGGTAATTTGCGCCTCTTTAGTGTAGAAAACTCAGAATTATGGTGAAACCAATTTGATCCATTATACGCCCTTCCTGGTTTGAGCTCAGTTAGTTAAATTTCTCATCGATACAAAAGAAACGTTTCGATCTTGTTGTCGCCAACATCACCCGTACTTATTTCGAATTACCGTCCAATTTTTGCGTGCGAGGTTTACTTTTTTAGCTCTTTACAAACTGCTGGTTTGCTAAATTCTGCTCTAAACAGCTATATTTTATCGCGTTACTTCACAACAAAGGAAACCGTGAACAGGTTTTCCGCCACGAACAAACATACCAACCTCTTTACTGGTTTTCATGAAAGGAAAAAAACAGAACTCGCATTTTCTAGCAAACGAAGGATACCTATTTACATCCTGAGACGGTAGATATTTTCTTTTCCATCGTGACTTTCCGTTAAATGTTAACCACAAGTACCTACAACACCAATTTCTGCACAAATGTAACCGCGCTGATGCACAGCAGACTGATTAATTCAACAGTTTTCGAATATTATTCGAGCACTTTACCTAGTACCTGTACCTGTATACACTGCCCCCTCCTGCATCCGAATGAGTACCTGTATCTGTCGAGTTCCTGGAAAATGACTCATGATGCAGTCTCGTACCAATGATTACGTTCCGTAATCAACTATCATTGCTTTTTCAAACAATACGTTGAGTAGATACTGTACGAATATTTCACCTGGAATAACCACGGCGAATGAGGAAAGCACCAAAAAAAAAAATTAGCGCAGCAAGCCGCGCTAAAAAATGTAGGTTTTCTTAACAAAAAAAATTTAAATAAATAAATAAAAGCAGCCAGGCTGAGCAGTTTTGAGCTAGTGCTTGAATCTGTCATTTTTGGCGAGTTTTTCAACTCCAGCTGTTTGCAGCCAATTGATCGTCTGTCAGTGGAGCTTTTTCAGCCAAATTAACTTTGGATTGATGCTATTCCACACCCATGGAAAATTGCATCGTTTCAAGGCTGTTGTTACGTGTGTCTGCTGCTGAACATTAATACAGGTAAACTTCATTTTTATGCTTCTTGCTTTCTTTGTTTATCTGCTTGGGAATCTTGAACCTAAAATGCTAGCTTAAAAAAATAAGAATGTGGTGGTAAGGGGTGGTTGTTTTTTCTGGTTCTCCTGGTGTTCTGTTGGTTGTGGTGTGTCCCCTTTTCCCTCCTAAAACGTCTTTTCTTACACTTGGCCATGCAGGTATCTATACCCCTTTTTACTTTTGCCTTTCTGTTGGTTTGTTGTTTTATTGTGTAACTTTTTCGGATGTCACAAATACATCAAAAGTATTCGGCAGAATGTTGGGTAAAAATTATGTTTAATGAACTATTATGGAAATTCATAGGTAATGAATATCTATTACGAGGTTATAAAATATGGGCGCAAATTATTAATGATTGCTTAGCAAATAAAAAAACAGCTAGCCTGCTTTCGTCACAGCTCTTTTATTTCATTCGGAATTAGTACTTTTCTTAGCCATAATTGAAGATCTTTTCAAATCACTTTTACGTATTAACTGCTGGGTCGATTGAAAGCAAATTGTGCAGAATGACAGAATATAATGTGTTTAATGTATGTATCAAATTTCGTATCTATTGGTTAAAAATTACCCGTATTAGAACCATTTAAATTCATGCTCAAAAAATTTAACATAATAGGATGTACCAGACGCATCATCCCGTCGATCTGGACCAAAAATAATATAGTTCATCCGTGTATATTCCTGTCATTTTCGTACTTCCCTATACACTTAAAAAACTGACTAAAAGTTTACAGTAACTATCGTTAATTCTTTAATCATTTCCAATCAAAAAGAATAACATCATAAAAAAAGTGCATTTTCTTTTTTTCCTAGTTATTTATATAAATTCATCCTTCTAAAATAATGACTGATTTATGCTTTTTTCTGAGTCATTTATGTGAATGAGTAATCAAAAACCCGTCAAAAATGTTAGTTCTATAAATGCTTAATCATCCAAAAAATATCCGTTTCTGACTAATTTTACGAAGACATTTACACTGAATTCGTGTCAATGGAAGACATCAAGTCTTTTACTATTCTAGATCTATACAACGGGCAGATTATGCGGTCGAACAAAGCGGCCAATTTTTGACCTCAGAAATTTATTTCCTTTATTCTTTTCAAAAAATATGATAAAGATTAATTATTATATCAAACACAATATGAGCCAATGGCAATGGGTGGCAATTAAAAATTCGACCAGAGCGGCAGCGGGTGCTAATCTGGTGCTGGTCTTTTGTCCGCTTTGTCCTTTTTGCTTAGGATTTACGTAATTGACTGCAAAATGTATATAAAATTATAGGATATATATGAATTTCACCCAATTGTGCCAAAAGTTTCTTGGGGTCATGAGACGAAAAACAAACCTGTCGCCGACCCTAAGTCTCAATACCAGGTTGATTTTATTGGTAGATTTTCTTCGAAAACCTACATAAAACAATGGCCGTAAACATAGTTAACTAAATTAAATTTTTATGAAAAATAAAAAAATTCTAAGAAGTTTTTTCACGCGATAAATATTTTATAGGTATTTTTTATTTTTTTGCTCCACCTTCCGGAAACTCCAAAAAATTAATAAATAGCTTAAATTAAATGGAAGAGTCCGAAAACGGCGGCATTATTTGAAAATTTTTCGATTATTTAACCTTGTGGCCTGCTTGTTGCTGTTGAAATTGGCTTATATCCACCAGAAAGAGTGAACACGAACGATTATCGGACCATTTGGAAAACGGATAATTAATCGACTGGAGAAGACCAGTGGAGGTGGGTGGGTATAACCTTCGGTAGGTACTTTATGTACGCGTTCATCCAAAATAGTGTATGAACGGTCTTCTGATCTTTAATTATATTATGAGAGGAAAATGGCGCGTTCATTGCATTTTTTTTTTCTACCAGTAACAACGAGTATATTATTGAACGGTTGACCCTAACAATTTAACGTTGAGTTCGTGATTTTCAAGTTCATGTGGTCGATAATTACGGCCGAATAGGCAAAAAAAAATTGGCACTCGGAAGCGGCTGTGAGGGCAGTTTGCGTACGCTTCGTGTGTATCCATCGATACCTGCAGCTGCGATCTGCTGAACGTGGGTTTCTAATGCTATGACGAATAAAAAAAACTCTTTTAGGTCTACTTATATTTTAAGTACAGTTTCTTGTCTTACCTACGCATACAGGGTGTTACGGACGAACCGCGTACGACGTACGGAGTGTGGGTAGCTCAGATCGGTACATCATAATTATGAAGAAATGGATATGGATGCATCGAATAAGTCTGAACTGCGTACTTAATGATTAGGTACGTGGTAATAATTGCCCGAAGTCGAGAGAATTTTAAGAAAATGATAGGAGACCAAATGATTGCAGAAAATAGCTGGATTGCTGAAATTTATGAAAATTAGAAACTTCTAACGAAAAAAGCCATTTTTTTGGAAAAGAAGAATGACACCTCCAGCTGCAGAAATAAGACCGTGGTGAACAATGATTGAAAATTTGGGTGTAAATAACAAATAGATGTATAAGTGCCAAGAATGGAAGTGTGAGCTATCGAACTGTGGAATGCCAGATGGGATGACCTCGTGTCACCACAACCAAATTAAAAAGACAATACAAAATCACACTCAAAACTTACTAACATTCAAAACATACCGTGACGATGAAATAACATACCGGATTTGAATTTTATTCATATTGCAGTGATTGATAGCCAGCCATAAGGTTGGATTTGTATCACCGAAAGTCCCGTATTTTTACCTTATTTTTTGGGATTGGAATTTAGAACTAAAAACTGGCTATCTATTGGGTTATTATCAAAAATACACCTCTAAAAGAACCATGTCCTCCTTCTGAGTATTGCCCTTGATACTGCAATGGTGCAAATAAAAGACACTATGTAAATAATCAAAAACTGGTGCGTATTACACACAAAGACACTGTAAATTATAACATACCAAATATATGGTATAATACAAATCAGGCCAATGAATCAAATCCAGATTGAAAGAAGATTGAAACAGGTAATTCAATACTGCATTTCACCCAAAACTTAAGACATTTAACGATGAATGAAATGCAAAATGGGAACTTGTATCGTGAGTGATAAAACAGTGATTTCACCTGCAATCAGGTAAGTTGAAGCAAGCTCAAACTTATCATGAAGGTAGTGGTTGATAAATTTAATTTCCTTCTTACCTCGATAAGAAAGAAGAGAAATTTATCAACATTCGAAAAACGGATGAAGTCTGGTGAAAACCTACCGCAGTAAATGGAACCTCTGCAGATGATAGATTTTAATGAAATACAAGATGATAATATTTTCAAAAAAAAAAAAGAAAGAAAATGCGATAAATCGCTGTAACAACTAATGTGGCTGAAAAGGCTGCAGAATTAAAATAGATCAGATTCTTTGGCCATATTGTTGGGGTCTCCATATGACCCGAAGAAGTCATAAACTGCTACTATGGCATGGAAAACTTTTATCAAAATGGTTGGAAGAAATTGGAAAAACAGCTGGAAAAACGAATATTAATGCAAATTGCTGAGAATGCTGAGGGTCTTGAAAAAATTGTATCTAGAATATTGAGCTAATGAAAAATGAAGAACTGAATTCTCCAAAAAATCCAGTTTTCACTGCTGCATTTTGAGACCGGTAATGTGGCGCTAGACAATTCATGCTATAAATAATTCGACAAAAAAAATTCTTGAACTTTTTTTTTTGGGGAAAAAATTTGCATTTATAACTAAATATACTTGTGATGTTCACATTAGCTCATGAATGAAGTTTATTGGTAAGCACTGAAAATTTATTTTCGTTTAATGTAGCAATCTATTTTCTGATTTTTAGATATTTGCGTGCTGAAAATTTTTAATTTTTATCCCACGTTGATTGTTGGATGTCTCAAATCTTGTAAATCTGGGCATTCCTGCTTCAAAACTTTGAACTTCAAATGCTTATGAGTATGTACACCAGTTTTAAATCATAATAGGGCTAGGAAAAGACGTAATTATTGAAAAATTTTATTAATTTTCTGATAACAACGGACTACACGAAAGAGTTGGATAGTTGTACTTTGGGAGGAGAGGGAGAGAGAAAAGTTCATTAATGAAATTTCTGCCTGATCAACGAACAAAAATGAAAAAGAACAGGAAAAATTACTTCTTTGTTTTACCTTGTGGGGACATTACTCGTATGAGGTTTTAGGGGCTCGCACCCCTCGACGACAGTCGCCGCCCAAAGGCTGGCAATATTCGTCTCTATGACGTTAAACTAATACACACAAATGCGTTTGTATGTTCGTACCTGTACGTACGTACAGGTAAGATACATCGTACGAGTCGAGATCAATTACCTGATAACGATCTCGGTAATGTCACGACTCGGTACCAAACGCACTGCGTCGTTTCTTATCATCTCGACGGAGACAGGAAACGACGCAACGTATGACATAATTACGTATACATACGTAAGTATGTGTGTCCGTGTGCGTGTGCCAAATTCGGTATATAAACTCTCAGAACCGGCTCAAAAATCGCCAGTGTTCGCCGAGGATTTGGCTCTCCCATACTTATTCGTATGAAGTGGCAGAACACGCAAATACTGTTGAAGACCTTCTAGTGTGAATATCTCTCACGACAAGGTATTCCACAGTGGTGACCTCGACGTGATTTTTTGGCTACGTCGTGGGTGTCTAGAGGCGCGTTGCGCTATTACTAAAAAGAGGCGCGGTGCGCTGGCGAGTTACTCGCTTGTAATACAAATAATTTTTACAAGACCTAGACACCTTTGGCTGTCGAAGCAGAGGTCTTAACTTCGAAAGCGGGAAATTACACCCCCCCTTCCAAATATATTTGCCGGAAGGGAACCAAGACAAGTAGACCTGGAGGAACAAAGTTGCCCTCATCCGCCAACTCCTCCAGCTTCGACCAGAGACTCAGAAGTCTTTGAGACTCCGGAAAAACAAAAACGAATCCGGAGGCCAGAAGCCTTGCGTTTGGGAGCTGTTGTTAACCCAAACGAAACAACAGCTCGAACACTCAGAAGCGGTCGTCAATTGAGCCAAGACTCCGACCCTTCGACCCCAGACCGACAACCCACGGAGTCTGGAAGACTCTTCGTAGAAAGCTCAAATAGAGAAGTCCAGCACACGATGCCCAATGGAAACACGAACCCAAACCCATCATCAAACCAACCAGGAGCAGGCGGAAGTGGTCAGCCACAGCTGACCCCCGAAGTACTTGCACAGCTCTTACAGCTGTTGCAACTGCAAACACTGCAGAACCCTGCCATCCAAAGACGGAGGATAGAGATTCCGGAGTTCCTACCCAATGAAGTTGAATTATGGTTAACTCTCCTCGAGGGTCGTTTTAAGACAGAGAATCTGCAAAACGACCAGAAATACTCACACATTTGCAGCGGCATGCCCGCAGAAATAATACGCCGCATTCCGGATATCATGGAATGCCCTCCGGCGGAAGCAGATAAATACAGTTGGTTCTGCAGAAAAATAAGAAATGTGTTTGGTAAGACTCAGAACCAAATTATTGATGATGTGATGGGCGGAATGAAGATTGGAGACGACAAACCCTCCACCTTCATGGCCAAACTCAGACAAAAGGCCGATAATATAGTGTCACCGTCAGTTATTGGAAACCAGTTCTGCAAGCAACTTCCCCAACATGTTGTGCAGTGTCTGGCAGCCATAGGTACCACGTTAATCAACAATTCCGAGGACCTAGACTTCCTAGCGAAGAGTGCAGATAGTGCACTGGAACATTCGAAATCAACACCCTCGATCAGTGCAGTATCAACGGAGACCGGAGAACTAGCTCAGCTTCGAGCCCAGATAGCTCAGCTGACTAGTGAAATCAAGAAGAAAACCAATAATAACAGTCCAAGAAATGGTAGAAACAACAACCGCTCGAAAAGCAGGAGCAACAATAGAAGTAACGACAGAAAATCCAGGTCCAGAGACCGCTAGAGCAATTCTACCAGGGGTCAGAGTCCAACTCCAACAAGAAGAACATCGTCCCCCAAACCCCGGTCTCAAAACTGGGACGATAAATCCTGCTTCTTTCACAATTGGTTTGGCGCAGAGGGTGCAACAACAGATGCCAATGGTGGGGTAAATCATACAATAAGACGTCAAACTAGAAAGAGGGGTCGTCTATGCGGCCGAAGATCCCTCGAAAAAATACTCACGCCGCCTGTTCATCAAGGACAGGACAAATAGGAGACGTTACCTAATTGACTCAGGTTCTGACTTGAGCATTTTGCCAGTAGATAAAAACCAAAAGGCATTTCCTCCGAAATACTACCTCCGAACTGTGAATGGTCAAAACCTTCCAGCTTACGGAATAGAATCCAGCAAAGTAAGCATCGGTTTGCGAAGAGACATGACGTGGTCCTTCACAATTGCGGACGTTCCAACTCCGATCCTGGGTGCAGATTTCCTCGCGCACTACGGTCTGGTCATCGACCTCAAAAATGGAAAAATCATAGACAGTAAAACTGGTCTATGGGTGGAAGGCAAAACGCTAGCGTACCAACTGGACACCAATATATCCAGTTGCACGAAAGTCGACGAACAATTCCTACGGATTCTGTCAGACTATCCTGGAGTTACTCAACCATCGATTCGCAGGCATCCGACCTATAAACATGATACCATTCATTATATAGAAACTAAAGGACCGCCTTGCCATGCTAGAGCCCGCAGGTTACTGCCTGATAAACTCAAAGCAGCACGGGAATACTATGATCGCATAATAGGAGAAGGCATATGCCGCCCCTCAAAAAGTTCATGGAGTTCCCCGATCCACATGACCAAAAAAGCCAGTGGAGAGTGGCGAATTGTTGGAGACTACAGGGCCTTAAATGCCAAAACAGTTCCTGATCGCTATCCAGTCCCAAACATAATGGACTTCAACGCGAATATGAAGGGTAAAACGATGTTCACAAAAATCGACATCAACTGGGCATTCCACCAAATTCCAATGGCCAAACAGGACATCCCAAAGACAGCGGTCATAACCCCCTTTGGGTTATTCGAATACCTTCAAATGCCGTTTGGACTCCGTAATTCTGCACAAACTTTCCAAAGATTCATCAATGGACTGTTTATGGATTTGCTGTTTGCCTATGCATATTTGGATGACATATGCATTTGCTCAGAAGGCGGTGAGCAACAGCACGAGAAGAATGTAAGAACCATCGTACAACGTATACACGCTGCTGGACTTACTATCAATGTTGGAAAAAGTTTATACAAACAATCCAGGATTGACTTTCTCAGCTATCAAGTCTCGACCGAAGGCATTTCCCCTCTGAAGACCAAGGTAGAGCCCATATTGAAATTCCCGAAACCCTCCAACGTAGCAGAACTCAGACGCTTCTTGGGGATGGTGAATTTCTACAGACGTTGCATAAAAAATGCTGCAGCCGAACAAAGTAAGCTGTTTGCATTAATAAAAACAAACAAAAAGAAAGATAAAACTCCACTCGACTGGACTGAAGAAGCTGAAAAAGCTTTCGAAAACATAAAAGAAACACTGGCAAATGCAACTCTACTAGCTCACCCAGACAAAAGTCTGCCGTTGTGTGTCGCAACTGATGCGTCCGACTTTGCTATTGGTGCAACACTGTACCAAAAGGACAATAACAAGAAGTTACCGCTCGCTTTCTTCTCCAGAAAGCTATCAAAAACCGAGAAGAACTACAGCACTTACGACAGGGAGTTACTGGGAATATTCGCTGCGCTGAAGCATTTCAGGCACCAATTAGAGGGTAGATGTTTCACTGTGTATACAGATCATAAACCCCTAACTCATGCCTTCACGCAAAAGACAGAACCAGCTTCCCCGAGAAGAGCTCGACAATTGGACTACATAGGACAGTTGACTACGGACATCCAGTATATAAGTGGAGAACTCAACACTCCAGCTGATGCTCTTAGTAGGATCGAAGCTATCTCGGCACCGTCTCAATTACCTTACGCTGAAATAGCTAAAGAACAGTTAAGGGATGCAGAATTGCAAGAACTGTTGTCGAACGATGACACAGCTCTCAAATTGAGACAAAGGAAAATCCCTGGTACTAATGTTTTATTAACATGCGACATTAGTACAGGCAAGAATAGGCCATTCCTGCCGACAAAGTATCGCAAATTGGCATTCAGTAGTGTGCACAATCTATCGCACCCTGGACCAAGATGCACTGCTGGACTAGTATCATCAAGATTTGTTTGGCCTCGGATGAAGTCCGACTGCAACAAATGGGCTCGCAGTTGCCTGAATTGCCAAGAGTCCAAAGTAGGAAGACATACTCGGTCGCCTCTCAAATCTTTTAAACAAACGGAGCGGTTCAAAACAATACATATAGATTTGGTGGGTCCATTACCCCCATCCCAAGGACACAGATACCTGTTAACGATGATCGATAGAGCAACTCGATGGCCAGAGGCAGTTCCTCTCCATGAGATGACAGCTCCTACGGTAGCTGCCAGGTTATACGACACCTGGATTGCCCGCTATGGCGTACCTGAAGTCATCATCACGGACCAGGGTCATCAATTCGAAAGCTCGATCTTTCAAGAGCTGTCTAAGAAGTTTGGTGTACAACACAATCACACCACAGCTTACCATCCTCAAGCAAACGGAAAAGTTGAGCGATGGCACAGAGCTTTGAAAGCCTCCATTATGTCTTGCGACACCAAGAGATGGGTTGACATACTACCAACCATCCTCTTGGGCCTTCGATCCGCTCTTCAAACGGACACGGGTCACTCTGCAGCGCAGTTAGCGCTCGGCGAAGAGCTACGCCTACCAGGGGACTTTTTCACCCATTCGAAAGAAATTAGCCCCGAAACGCTCGTCCAAGACATACGGACTGATGCCAACAACTTTTTGAACCAGGCAGCTCGTCATGGCCAACCAAAGGTTTATGTCTCCAAACACTTGGCCACAACATCTCATGTGTTTGTTAGAGACGAGAAAATAAGATCTTCGTTGGAGAAACCATACGCCGGTCCTTATAAGGTTGTATCACGAGATGACAAGAATTTCGTGATACTAATCGCAGGTGAACAAAAAACGATTTCAATTGACAGATTGAAACCTGCGTACCTTATAAATGACGACAAGAAAATGCTCCAAAGAGCAACAAGGAAGACAACACACAAGGAAAAAATAGAGGAAGAACAGACTGAACAGTCCGAAACAACACAACCACGAAAAGTTGAGGACAACCCAGTCGAAAAAGGTGATAAATCACAAAAATCACCAGAAGAAAAAATAAAAATAAAGAAAACGGTGAAGTTCAATGACGAGATCGTCAAAATACAATACGATCCGTCGGCCCCCTTGTGCCCACGAAAAAGAGGCAGGCCCCTTGGCAGCAGAAAGCAGAAAAACCAAATTCCAACTCGAAAATCCGAGAGATTGGCACGGAGAAACTGAAAATATTCACGAAAGTTAATATCCGCAGCGGAAAATACAAACCCGCACAAAAAGACGTGCGAGAATCTGGGAATATTCGTAACAAAAGAAATTCTTCAGATAAGCAGAGAAAAAGTGCGTACAATAAAAATACGACACGAATAAACAAATCCACGTGCAATACGGAAGAAAAACATTGCAACGTGTTTCTATTGACAAACAATACCGATAACAAAATAGTCAATAGATCGTGACGTCACAAACGAAGAGTGCATTCCTTTGTGAAATACAAAATTCGAAGTACGAAAATTCAAACACGCTTAACTCTGCTTGTACTTAACCAAATTTAACCGGAAAACTTTTAAGCTAAAGAATATTGAATGCACTATCCCCTCCGAACAAGTCCGAAAAAAGATAACGACTTGGAATAAAGCTGCGATCGAAATTATCCTCGCAAAGTTTTTCATACGCCTTTCGACTGTCGACCAGAGCACGCCGAAAAGTTTCTCATAATTTTTTCTCTTTTTTTCTTTCTTTATTTTCTTGTACCATTGTTTCCTTCCTCATGTAGTCCTCATCCAGCACTCCGTTCTCGAACCAGCCTTTCCAATTCGTAGTCCCGCCTGTACCTCAGCCTATCAAGACGAAGGAACAGACGGAACGCGAAAAGGAATTGGAGCAAATCGAGAACGAGTTGCTCATGGATACGACTTCGGCGGCGGATATTGTTAAAATAATGTCCGCCCCCCTTCCTCCGTTAATCTCGCCCCCGAAATCGCCGGAAAAGACACCGGAAGTGGTAAACCCACCTCCGGAGTCCTTAGCCCTGGCGAAAGTAGAGACGAGAAAACAACTCCCGGCGGATGAGGTGCATATTCCACGCCCTCCCCCCGCCGCTAGCCTGGCCTACAAGCCATCGGGGAGCTCAAACTCCCCGATGTATCGAAGGCCAAGGCCCTTAACACTAGTCGATCCCCGCCTGTCCAACCATTCCCGACCTTATGACCGCCCGGCTCCACATCAACGACCGCCGAGAAGAAGGGGACAAACAAGCAGGGACGCCTACCAGGCCCAATTAGACGCTAGGAAACAATCCTACGAATGCGTCGGGGCTGCGGTGGGGTCTGCCCTCGCTAAATGGGAGCGGGACCAAAGACAGTAGACTCGATAAGTCCCCCCAGGCACGCAACTTATCATTTTCGCGGCGCAAAAACTGGGGGGAGTAGCTGTGGGGACATTACTCGTATGAGGTTTTAGGGGCTCGCACCCCTTGACAACAGTCGCCGCCCAAAGGCTGGCAATATTCGTCTCTATGACGTTAAACTAATACACACAAATGCGTTTGTATGTTCGTACCTGTACGTACGTACAGGTAAGATACATCGTACGAGTCGAGATCAATTACCTGATAACGATCTCGGTAATGTCACGACTCGGTACCAAACGCGCTGCGTCGTTTCTTATCATCTCGACGGAGACAGGAAACGATGCAACGTATGACATAATTACGTATACATACGTACGTATGTGTGTCCGTGTGCGTGTGCCAAATTCGGTATATAAACTCTCAGAACCGGCTCAAAAATCGCCAGTGTTCGCCGAGGATTTGGCTCTCCCATACTTATTCGTATGAAGTGGCAGAACACGCAAATACTGTTGAAGACCTTCTAGTGTGAATATCTCTCACGACAAGGTATTCCACATACCTATTCTTCCATTTTCACTATTTTTCTTAGTTATATTCCCTCGTGGATTTTTTTCTCTTTCAAATTTTTCTGCCGAGAGATTTCCAGACTTTTTCCATATGGAAATTGTCATTGGAGGAAGTATTTGAGAAATATAAAACTGAAAAACATGCAGTGAATTTGTTCACAGTTTAATTCTAAACTTTCCTACTTAATTGTTTTTTTTTTCTTTTTTTCAAATTGTTTCACTAAAATTCACAATTTTAAACTGAATCATAGAAAACTATAGAAGGAGTCACTTGCATCAATTTTATGACGTTTATATGCCTATCAAGAAGGAGAGATTTAAATCTACGGTTTACTTTCCTTGTCGATCATGAAAATATTCCATTGTCAGAGAAATCTTATTTTTCAACTCCTACCATTGTTCCGTTGTATTTAGACAGACTATTTCATCGTCTATCTCAAACACGTAGTAACTGCAAATATTTCCCTGGTGAAGTATTTGCCATTAATACTGCTACCCTACGTATTGGTGCACATCAAATATGTTGACGATGTAAAGTCAGAATATCTGTTGACTCAATACTATGATGTACAGTTAGGTACTCTCTGAATACGTAGACATTTTTTCGGACACCACAAGTGACCTGGTAAGGTAATTCCAACCAGCACCTAATTTCTTTTGACTTCTATACAGAGCAAGATAGTCATAGTTTAATGCTAGTAGTTTACCCTAGCAGAGGTAAATGCCTGCAAGAAGATAGTTCTTCATAAGTATAATGATCTGTCTAAGTTGTACGAAACTATAATGTTTATATATATTTTATTCGATCTGGTCTAAAGCAACTGAAGACCATTTTTGATTTGTGAACTTTAATGACGTGTTGAGAAGTCTATGTAACCTCCACATTTCCAATGGAATAAAATAGTTTGAAGTAAACTGATTTAAATTAATTTCATTAATGTTTCTTACTTTCAGTAGAGAGACATAACAACTATGCAAAACAAAAATACTTTTTAGTAAACCTATTTAGGGTTCTTTAGTGAATTAAATTTCCTCACTCACGCCTACCTCTTCGCAAAATATAGTCGTTGGGAATTGAAAAATTTACTCATTTCATCAAATAAATGTGAAAATTGCTGAATATAACTATAGCATGAAATTATAAAAATATCTACAGGCCTATTAATTGAAAAGTTACATGAAAACAACCTAACATTTTTCAAAACTAATGGAATTTTTTTTTTTCACTTTTGCATATGAGCCTATTTTTTAAATCGTGCAAGTTACGTATATTCATTCAAAATCATGCATCTAATGTTGATTTTTCAGTATGCTTGCTTAAAAACTACAGTTAAGATAATATGAAATTACCAAAAACAATGTTTTCTAGAAGGCTCCCACCCAGTAGGTCTCTTTTTAGTTTATCCTCACGTACCTTCAACTCAAAGCGCTGTAGCCTTTCTTTCTCGTGCATTTACATCGAGCACCTTGTATGTCGAACGTCTTTTGAAGAAATTTATGATTACACGATACGGATGAGAGAGACCGCGAGCAAAATGAAATGAAAATATTATATTTGCAACGAAGACCGGGGGGGGGGGGTTGGTGGTGGTAGTTTGAGATCGGAGTGTGGAAATCTTTTTTGCATTGCTCATGAATTTCGTGTTCAATCTTTTTAGATGTACTGGTTAACTACCTACCTACCTGCAATAAATACCTCCGGGTATTCGCGCATGAATGGTGAGGTGAATAATACGATTCAGTTTTTCTTTCTCCGTCTTCTATTTTTCTTCTTCTTCATCTTCATCGCTCACTCTCTCGCTCACTATTTGTCTGGTACACCATACATGAATAGAGTACGTTTAATTCTTGTAGATACCTACTTAATCTGCTGTTGAAATGGGAAAAGAAGAGTGGGAGAAAAATGTTTTATTCCGGTTAAGTACTGTTGTCGTCTGGCTAGACGATATTCTAAATATTTTTTTTTTCTCTGAAGTTCAATCTTACAAAATGTCTTCATCATGGCACTGAGCAAAAATATTTGGTTTTTATGACTCAGAAAGTGAATATGGTTCTGTGATATTCCGGTAAAGACTTAGTTTTGAGATTTACAATTTTTCAATACCTACTGCAGATAAATATGTACAGTGGCTTCTTTGCATTAGGTCTATATTATTTTTTACTATACTCTTACAAATAACATTGAAAACATCATCTTAATAAAATTGTTTTGCAATTATTTTTGGTGTAGATTTTAAATTTTGCCTAATTTTTTGGAATTTTAAACTGGAAATATAAATAACTTGGCCGTGTAAATATTTTTCCAGAATATTTGTTTAAAACAAGAAGAAAAAAATACATTATTTGCAACGCCTTAAAACTTAAAACGCTCATAAAAAAGTTTCATGACTTACATTGTTTGAATTTTTGCCCCAAATTGTTCAATCTTGTTTTTCAGCTTCTTCAGTTTCATAGATTGGTGCCGAAAAATAAAATAAAATCAATAACGAATAAAATTCATTGGTATAATTAAACAGGAGAGCATGTCCGAGTACGAGAGTGTGTCATACCGCCTTCCATAACTTTTTCAACAGGCCTCTTTGGCTAATATGAAATTCTAATTCACTCCATTACAATCAAGTATATTGAAATAATGTAGGAACCAAAATTTTCTTCTTAGTTTTCAGTAATTAAAAATTCACGAATTTGTCGGACATACCTAGTAGCAGATTCTGATTAGATCAATTATTACTATACTACTGACAATCAGTGTAAGCTGTTTATTTAATTTAAACCCCCAAAAAATGAATACTGATTCAAAACCCGGGTTTCTCGTCTCTTGGTTTTTAAAGTAGAAGAAATTATTTATTCCACCTCAAACTGTAAACATCTATGTGCCTCAAGGGTGTGTGGTGTGGACAGTTATATCGTAAAGGGGGTCCACATATTCTCAACTGTCCCTTCAATCTCCCTCTTCACCACAATATCACACACCAGTTTTTTATGTCGAAGTTTTTTTCGGAGTCAAAGTGGAGGGTCCGGAACCACAGGACTCTCTCCTTATCTAAGCCTTTGATGTACGTGCAATTCTCAAGTGTAAATATTTTCGAGTTTATGAAAGTGCCGATTCATTTTAATCAATATGTCGTGATTAACTCCTACGAACATTAAATTAGTAATCTCGTTACAGACTGGTCGACAGACTCTCTGATTAACAGTAAATAATTTACGTATTTTACCTGTTTGTTGATTTGCCAGTGACAGTGATAACTTCCTATGATATTTTCACCGACTCACATTCAGAGATTTGATGAATTTTTCTAGATGTGTTTATTAGGAACTGCTCCTCGGAAAGAGATTGCTGGGTGTGCGAGAAAGGGACCAGGGAAAAAAACAAACGTAAAATTTGGAATTATCTTCACGCATACGAGTGAATCAGGCATCCGACATAAGTAATTGAAAATTCCATTATTATTATGTGAAAATTTTATAACTTAGCCGTTCACGTCTATGAGCCTCTTATTTTTCCAGTTCATTGTTACGGAAATTTCTTGAATCACGTCATTGCAATTTGCTGAATACGTACGTAAACTACTGATGAATATAAAAATTAATTATTGCTTTAAACGCTTTATCTGCAACCGTATGAAATAAAATCGCTCTTAAATGTACAAGCATTAAAACACAAATGAAACTGCTCAACTTTCATGCACAGGCGACTACCGCGCACATAAAGACAAGATATAGAAAAAAAAAAAAAAAAAAAAGGATTAAAACCGCCATCGGTAAATTTTGTAACCACTGCCCATACGGGTATAAAATGAGTAAATTATTCGCATAAGTGCTTCAAATAAAATTCAATTCTCATTTTTCTTCGGGCTATCGAGTATATCATCCGTGAATTTTATTTAGTCATTACAATTTCCATTAAAATGTATGAGTTCTACGAAGAATTGTTTCTACTTTTTTTTTTTTCTGTTCTTTATACTTTTTTTTTTTTTTTCATCTTTATATTCTCAACTTTTTTTTTTTTTTTTTGCGTGTGAAAGAAAAGAACGATGAAGGGAAAAACGAGGAATTAAAAAAAAAGGTAAAAACATGAAGAATAAGTTCTTCATCGGCTGGGTTATTCGCGTATACCATTGGTAAAGGAGTGGCTAAACATGAGGATTTGTTTAGAGGCGTTTCGATCAAATTACTTGGCTGTGGTATCTTCGAATTAGAAATAATACATCGTTCATTGCGTGTAAATTGATTTTTCCACCTCAGGTGAAGGTGCTTTAGACGTCGACTTTTCAAGTCCGCCGAATTCATTAGCGCATGGCAGGTATGTCACCGTACAATCCGATGAACAGGATCGTGAGTCTTCGTTCGTTTCATACAGATCAAGTACCTATTGTATAGATAACAATCAAAATATCGGTTGATCCTAATTGGAATGAGTTTGAAAAATTCAAGAGCACATAGGTATATTTATATTTGTTGGAACAGTTACTTTATCCACACTGGTTTGTGAAAATACGAGTACATTTGTTTGTTCGAGATAAGATGCGCACAGATTATGAGTAAAAAAATTAAAAAAAACTCAACCCAGGGTTAGATAGTTGCCCAAGTTAAGTTACTGCCTAAAATTTTTTTAATATTTGATCAGAAATAGATTTTTGACTGGGGAAAAGTTCGATGGATCAAATCACACATCTCATCTCTTCAATAAAATAAACGAGTACTGAAAAAAAGTGAGTAAATAAAGGCACAATGAGGAATTTTTCTGGAGAAACGTGAATAATGAAATTATTAATGAAGGCCCATAACACTTTCAACATTGGTATACGCATATTGGACAGATAAACTAGAATAAAAGTATTCAAACTTCACATTTATTCAAGCGGGAGAATCATGGTGATGGTGATGATAGTGGTGGTGGAGTTGGCGATGGTTCAGGTGTACATTTTAATTCGGACTTACATTTTTCACGTTATTTCCATTCTTCTCTCTTATAAAACTGTAGGAATATCCCCCTTCCCCATCTCAACTGTCGCCACAACATAGTTTCAGTTGTAACTAACCCTTTGTTTTGGCCATGGGAGGCACGTTGAACACAACTATCATTTCCTCCAGCCTTATATCATATATTCTAATCAAAAATTAATTTATCTATTTGTTGCAGATAAACGTGCAAAAAAAGTAAGATACCTGGAATCTCGACTGACAGTGACGGTAACTTGGTAAAATTATTTGGGGGCCGAAGACAAAATGGGTAAATTTATTTGTTCACATTCAAAACTTAAACCGCGAATTTTTAATTATTAAACATTAAAAAACGAATATAAGTTGGTTACTAAGATTTATAAAATTATTGGGAGGCTCGGCCCCCCAAAAAAGATTTACTGAGCGCGTATGTCGACTGAATTCGTAAAAAAATAAAATTAGATGCAGCAGTGAAATTGAAGAACCTAAAAAAGTATTCATTCGATACCTTTTTTAGAATTTCTCTTAACTCAAAAAATTAGTGCCTTAAAAATGAGGGAACTGAGTAATTGTATGTCCACGTGGTAAAATTTTAAATACGATAGGAGTAACTTGAAAATTTTTTGCATTAAATGAAGATTACAGTCGTGAAAATATGTCTTTTGGATTCAGTGGTAGATTCAGGTGAAATTGGGAAAACTTTCTCCAAAATGCAAAAAAAAAAAAATAAAAAAAGACCAAGGTTTAGGGGAAAAATTGAAAGTAAGGTTACAGAATCCATATAAAAACCATCAAAAACTCGTTTAAGAACAAAAAAAAATCCTCAACTTCACAAAATTGTTCATTTCCCCTCCGCAAAAAAAAAAAAAAAAAAACAAAAAAAAACGACGTTCTGGATCCTCCATTGTTTGGATTTCATTAAACTGCTTCATCCATTCATCAAGATTTCCAGGTTGAATTTGAGAGTAAATCGACGAGATAGTGGGACAATACCTTCTATCCCATGTCGAGTAGATACGTCCATTTGTACGTTAGTATGAAGTATTTAAGATTTTTCTTGTTTTCAAGTCGCTATAGCTCTAAACGCTGCGAATTTTTCAGATTTTACTACTCGATTTTCAAAACTCCGAATGGCTGTTTCAGTAAGTAGCGTCACGAACTTTGTTTACTTGGGATGATTATCTCACTCAAATGTAAAGCAGAAACAGTAAAAACCGCAACTGAAGCGTGTGAAAACCTATCTGATAACTTGGTTTCTATGTTTGCTTTTCAACATTGTTATTCTGCCTAAATAACATTTTCCAAGAACATCTGCTGATGAAATTTCAGAGAGCGGTTAGACAGTCCTCTCGCTTCGTTGAACAGACTGAAGAAGTTTTGCTGATGATGCAGCTCTCTTTCAGTTTGCTTCTCCGTCGAATAAATTTTTTATTTTTCTCACTTTCCGGCGTCACTCTCAATTTTAGAATCTTTCAATAAATTCGGGTTTTTACATCCATCCTTTGTTTTATTTTCATCCTTAAGACGATGACTAAATGTGTTCCAATGAGAATCTTCAACGATTAGAATAATATTGGGAAATTTCTGTGGATTCATACCCAGCCATCAGCAATTATTCTCGTTCAGGCCTTATGATGTCTTAGCTGCTCAAAACGCAATTCTCTTTTGGCTCGAATTCTGGAAAGATGCGCCGAGTGACTCAGGCTGACCCAAGCCTCTCAGTTCGTAGCTGGTGTATGTATAGGCGTAAACAAGATTCAGAATTTTTGGGGAGCTTAAGCCCCCGTGTCACCACCTGTTGTATGTGTACCGTCATTATGTATTTTTTGGCAAAAAATCTAGGAGATGATGCATCCCCAACTATTTGCGCCTATAAGCTCGTAGAAATACCTCAGATAAAATAAAACTGAACAGCCAGTTTATGTCTTGGCCGTGTGTCTTACTCGTATTATGACGAAGAAAGACTTTCATCTCAGCAACTAAGTTGCGCGTGTTATCTGAATACATATATTTTAGTGATGAATCAACTTCGACATTGCCAAAATGGATTGCCGACGGTCGTCGCAAAATATTTTTCGAATAATATGAAACATTCTGCGTAAGTTTTCGTAAAGAAATCATGATAATCTTAACTTATAGGAAAACCATTTAGCGTTATTTTTCAAGTCATTTACACCCAACTACTATAATAATGAGAAACCACCTGCGAAGAATGCTGCTTTTCATAGTTATTGTTCAAGCATTTAATTCAAAAAAATGTCATTTAACGTCAGTGTGAAACAGTGAGTACATCGAACAGAAGGTGTACCTGTGCTGGGTAATTTTTTTTTTTTATGTAGGTTTTCAAAAAAAAATTTCCATATTAAAGTTGATTTGGTATTAAAACCAAGCGTCGGTGGAATAGGTTCGTTTTTCAGCTTATGACCACAGGAAAATTTTGGCACTATTAGCTGAAATTAATGTATATAGATCTATATATGTAATTATAATAATTATTTATAAGTATATTTACAAGTAATGTGACGGACCTTTTCTTAACAACAGGTAATATAGCGTATTTTTTGCAATGTGACGGATTTTTTAGTCCGCAACATTACCACCCCTCTTTTTCTCAGGAAAAAAAGGAAGATAATGTTTTGCTCCTTGGAGGTTTATTGTATTAGGGGGAGAACTATATAAAATCGTATACTCGCCACCTCTCAAGTTGATACTCCCCCCCCCTCAGGCCTCAAAATGTTTTAAACCGTACTTCACAGTTGTATTCGCGATTTTATCATTAAAAGGTCAATCCTACAGAAAATTTTACAGTTAGTAAAAAGTTTTCTGATAAAATTTTCTACAAATTAGGAAATATACACATTTTTTATCGACGCAATATGAAAAATGTGAAATTTTTTATTGCTTGAAGTTTTGTTTTTAGGGGGCTGTACAAGGGGGTAAAATCAACTTATGGGGCAGAAATGTTTATATTCCATAATTTCCATTGCCCAACACATAAATTGCATAATAATTTTCCAAAATTTTTTGAAAAAAATAGTTATTTATTATACAAGTGTATAAATTAGGTGATTTTGATCAAAGTATGATTTTCACATCACTCGCCTTTGGCTTGTGCTGCAAATCACACAAGTATCAATTACCTACAATATATTATATGAATTTCACACACTACTTTTTAAACACTTTTATTCTAGTCCGATTAGGAACAGAATTTAGACTTTGTTTATCGCTTGTATGGGTATGGAGTATAAAATAATTATCAATTCGCCGTTCGAGTGTTTGAGTTGTGCGTTTTTAAACGCTTTTATTCTAGTGTCCGATTGGGAACAGAATTTAGACTTTGTTTATCGCTTTTATGCGGATGGAGTATAAAATAGTTATCAAATTCGCTGTTAGAGTGTTTAAGTTGCGCGTTTTTACTTCTCTTATCGCTGTGGCTTTTCTCCGATTTGGAGCTGTAATTATATTATTTCAGCTTCAGCTCCTAAATTTTTTTCTTTATTTTGTGTCAGGGTCTCTCTATACTGCTAATAATACAACAGTAATTATCCTCATCCTTTCATATGTGTATCACTGACAGGGTATGTAATAAAATCAAAAATTCCTTTAAACTAAAAAATAAAAAATAAAAAAGTAAAAAATAATTTTTAGGTAAACGCTTTTATTCAAGTTAAGCGCCGTTAAGCGCCCTAAAAAGGAGAAAATAAAATAATTTTATTTTGTCTGTAACATCTAGAAATGGCATCAAATAAAAGCGTGGAGTGGACATAATGGCAAATTAGTATAGGAATTTAATGTCATCAGTGTGATGCTATTGTTTCAATATAGCTTATATTGATGGTAGTGAAGAGAGATGACTGATACAGGGTCATATTCTTAGTCAGTTTTTTACCTCAGAGAAAGTACTTAAGTAACCCTTCCCTTATAGGTACTTAAGTACTAAAAGCACAGATCAAATATTACTGAAGTGGTATTTTATTTGAAAGCTGAGGATTGTCTAGGAATATGGTCCATTCTGATACGCATCAAAATTATATCGACCCCTCAGAGACTTGTAATTATGTCCCCTCCCAGGTTGAATTGAGTTAGCATGGAATGGTGCGGATAAATTTGAATTCATTAAATTTAGGTATTGCTGTCCGCCCCACACTTTTATTTGATGCCATTTCTAGATGATACAAACAAAATAAAATTATTTTATTTTCTCCTTTTTAGGGCGCTTAACTTGAATAAAAGCAAAAGCGTTTACCTAAAAATTATATTTTACTTTTTTATTGCAATATCCCCCAACCCTTAAAAAACAAAATAAAAAAGAAATCAGATAAATAAATATTTTGGCCATTGGTAATCATATAAGCGCAAACTATGACCCTCTTCTTAACCAGATTTTGTTGTGTAGTGGAGTGCTCTCTTGCTCTTACAGATGTCAGTGTTTAAATTCCCATAATGAAAAACTTTTATAAAAAAAAAACAATTATAATTAAAGAAAATAATGAGGTAGGCTATGTTCTTCTAAGGACGAGTGTATAAAGTGATGCATGCGCAACCAAGACAGTGTATAAAGTAAAGACTCATATGTACAGTAAGGACTTTATACATCGTCAAGGTAGTATAAAAATGTATTTTATTAGCAGGTATTATAAAAAATTTTTCGTATCAACAGGTGACATGGTGACTTAAAAGTGAAAAAGTAAACTGGTCTCAATGAAAGAATATCAATTTTAGAAAAAAGAGGGGCAAGATATACTCCCATTCTGACATAACTGAATGAGTATAGACAATCAAAAAAGTCCGCCCCTTTACCTGTTATTTTCTAGGTATATATAGCCTATGCTAGAGAGCACTCAATACTACTAAGCAGCAATAATTCACAGAACTTCATAAACCATAAATATGTCGAAATTATCAATTAACCAGATGCAAAATGAAGAAAAAAATGACTTTGAGTCGGACTGAAAATAAAATTTATACATACTGCCAACTACATCTGAAAACTATGGTCACGGGATAGTTACAGAAATGGCTTTTATAATAAGATATAAATAGACAAAGAGAAATCCTATTGTTTTTGGTGCAGATCAGTTGATTGATACGTCAGTACATCCTATTATGTTGCATATTTAATGCTCCAATGGTTCTAAAATGCGTAATTTTTAAGCAATAATCACGAAATTTGGTACTCACAGACATTGATTATATGTATAATTTAAAAAAATCTTCAACTATGGCTAAGAAGAGTAGATAATTCCAAATGAAACAAAAAAACTGTGAGGAAATTAGGCTTGCTGTTATTTTATTTTCCAAGCAACCATTCAATTACTTGCGTACATATTTTATAACCACACAGTTTGATTCATTATGAATTTTCTTGACACTTAGTTTTAAACATATGTAATTTTTACCCAACTTTCTGCCAAATAATTTTATGATTTAATTTTTTTATTGTATTTATTTATTTATTCATTCATTATTTCATTTATTTGTTCTTTTTTTCCCCCAGAAAACACACATTTTCTTACATGGCTTGCTGCGGTAGAGTTTTTTCTCTTTTTTCTGTAAGTACCTACCTAATTTTTTTATTGTATACCGTATATGTGCGTATTTATTCATTTATAATTTCATTTATTTTTTCCCCTGTTGAGAAAACCTACATTTTCTTGTAAAGCTTTCTGCGTTAGAGTTTTTTTTCGTTTGAGTTTTATTCATTTATTGCCTTTTCGGGTGGGGATTTTAACAGCGACGTGTTTGCGACAATACCTTCAAAATCTCACTATGCCTTTTTTTCTTCTCTATTTTGACGAACAAACTGCTATAATCCGTGCGAAATGCTGAATTGCACGTTCGTATATTTTCATTCTTGTGACCATGCAATGGAGGTTTTTGTTCTTTTTTTTTTTTTTTTTTGTAGAATGCATTTATTGTCCGATGAAAACCGTGCCAGCGATCGTATATCCTGTATCCAAAATTCTCGGTACTACGTTTTTTTCGGCAAAAATTATGTTTTCATTCGTCTTGCACAAATATGTTTCAGTTGGTTTAATTGTTGATACGATTCGAAAATAGATGAGAGAAAGCAACGAAGTAGAATTGGGTTTCCTATTCGAGTAGAAAAATAATTTGTTAGTAGATGATAGACGCAAAAGTAAAAAGTACAAAATGGGGTAATTAACAAGACGGTATGCAAAGTTGACAGGGAAGGGCGGGAAAATTCAAAGAAAAGAAGAAAAGTGGGGAGAGAAAAAAACGCCGAAAAAATTATTGTAAAATTTTTTTGACTTTCCCCCTAATTAACTGATTTTAATCCTACGTACGCTCTCAGTGGTTAACATATGAGTTATTATATTGACTATGGTTTAAAACTAGGATTAGGTACTGAGAATCAAAATATAGAATTCCGTTAAGAATTTAGAGCAAACCATAATTTAGGTTGTTCTTTTTATAAGACCAAATTTTTCCGGAATTTTTCTTCTTACAAATGGGTGGAATGAATCATTGAACAAGTCACCTTCTCCTTACTGGAAAATAGGGCCAAGATAAATTCTTTTTGTTTATTTTTAAATTATGCACCTCATCTAATCTCTTACTATACCTAGTATAGGCTAAAACAGTCAATTTTAGGAATTATTTACGTAATTGACTGAATAGTTTTAGTCAAATATGATAATTTTATGAATTAATTGCATTTTCCAGCTGTTATGTATTTTCCTAGGAATTCATGTAAATAATATGGAGGTATTATCGATACACCCTGATTATCGATTTTGACTGGGTTAATTTCAGGGAAAAATGTCAGTTTCATAAATGACGGGTAATCAAAACAAATTACATTCATGACTAAATTTAGCCAGAGAAATAGAATAAATAGGAACATCAAGTTTTTGCTAACATTTTCTGTTCTGACTGAAAATTCACGAAATTTCCTGATTTTTGATTTCGACTGCGATGTAATTACAGTGGAAATCGCTTTAACGAATGCAGGTTTGAGCGAACACCTGCTTATAGCGAACAAATCACCAAGTCCCAGCAATAGCACATAAACACATGCATAAAAAAAATCTGATAGAGAAAATTCGGTTAAAACGAATAACTGGCTACAACGAAACAAAAATGAATGACTATTCGCTCAAACCGGTAATTGCAAGATAGAGACTTCGATAATAGGGAATGATGATCAATAATTTGGGGATGTTCCAACAATAACTCAGGCTAGATTTGTCTTATAAACTTTAGAAGAAATAAACTTATTCAAGTAGGTACCTAATATATTTTGTCCATTGGCCATGATGGTCAGTGAGATGGATATATAAGAATTTTAATATGTTTTATGAAGGTATGTGCCACCATTTGATGAAGAGAAAAATTGGGTGTCAAATTTGATTAGTAAACTTTCAGATGAATATTTTCAGACTTATTGGAAAATGAAAAATAAATTAGGCCAAGATTTTAGAGTCAAGTTTATTAATTACCTGTAGAGGTGGAGACTCTCAAAAGGGCTGAACCTTTCCATGGCCAAAAAAATGTTAGGAAAGTGAGCGCGCGATTGTATTTATCGTCATGAATTTTTCTGAATCCGTTCACTCGATACTTACCTACGATTAAATAATCTGACAACTTAATTGTTGCAGACGTTTATTAGAAAAAAAGGGAAAAAGAAGTGGCTTTATTTCGTAGATCTTCCTCTAAGCAATAGTATAGCGGTGTAGCTGTAAATTTTCTTCCCTTTAACGACTCATATAGTCACCAAATGGCAAATACCCATCCTATATTAATCGAAGTATCTTTATCGGTACCTATAACATTATAAACCACAAAAAAAAAAAAAAAACTTACAAAATCAAATTGAAGCAAAAATAAAAATGAAAAGAGAATAGAAGAGATGAGGAAAAATGGAAAATAAAATTTTCCGCTCCATAATGAGAATCTACGTCGACTTTAATAATTTCACTTCAACGTTTAAACGTCAAAAGAAATTAATACTTGAAAGCAGAACTGTTCGGTTCGGGATTAATGACAAAAATTTAATTATGAAAAGCACCCACGACCGAAATGAAGAAAACTACGCAAAATTATATAGAAGCTATTGTAATTTCTTCGTTTTTTTTTTTTTTTTTTTTTTTGTATAAATTTATACTTTGATGAAACTCAATAAAGATTTACTTTTCCACCTTTTTCGGTCGATTCGCTAAATCTTTTATTCTCAAAATATCTTTGAAGACCCACAATAGTGGAATTCTTGGAAAAGAGAGAATGATGCTTAAAAAGAAAGTAATAAAATTTTGAGATTAAAAAAATTTTTTTACTTCTGTTTTAAAAGCTACACATAATATAATGAAACGGATCTTGTCATAAATTCGAGTTGTTTATTTTGCCTTTTTTAAGCGCCGAGAATGTGAATTAGTGGAGTGAGTTTGAAGGTACATGCAAATGAATCACCGATTGTTTTTTTTTTGTGTTCCTCTTTGGAATTTTGGTGGCGTGGTGGGTAGGTACAGCTGATTGATGAATTGTTTTACAAAACTTTTATGTTCACAATACTTTGATAAGATAGGCGCGAATAACGGTGCTTGCGAGGGCCTAGCCCCTATATCCCGCAAAAGCTCCCCCAAATTTTTAACAAAAATAAAACACGTCATAACGACGTACAACGCCATACGTACAGGCAATGACACTTTTCAGGCATTTTTTATTTTATTTTTTATTTTTTAATCTTATTGAAATTTATTTCGTGGATCGACCTAGGACCGGGATCTATTACTTTTTTGGTATCATGACCTAATTATACTTTTGGCACCAAAAGCTAAAATAAATTATTTATGTATGTATGTCTGTATATTATGTATTATATCATTATGTATAATTCACGGTACAGGTTGTATTTAATATCATGAAATTCAAACCAAACATTAGTACTAAGACAAGGACCAGACTATTTGAGTTTCGTGTAGATTCCATTGGAGTGCGCTGTTATATACTTTGGTTATTGTAATCACTTGTATAGCGGGTTTGTTTTCCTTCTGAATATAATTAGTTAAAGCATGGTTGGAATACAAGCTTTTTGAATCAGAGAGGTAGGAGTTTTAATCCTAGGCAGGTTGTTTTTCAAAAAGTGATTTTTTTTTTTTTTTTTGAAAACATTTTGCACTTATAAAATTCTATTTTTCAAAACTTCATTTTGAAAGTAATTTATTTCCCTTGAGATGATAGTTGTATTTAATGTTGTAAAAAGTCAATTTTTCAAAGTTGGTGTATAAAAACCATTATTTCAGCCTAAAACAAACTTAATGACTACAAAAAGCCAATTTTTCCCCCTCTCCCATTCGTATAATTGAACTGGGGATTCCTCTTCTCACTTGCATACAAGCTACATACCTACTGCCGTGAGGTTTTTTTTTAAATACTCAATAGGGTATTTTTTGATTCTTCTGCTGTATTTTTTTCCCCTTTTTTTCAAATACATAAAAAAAAACAAATACTATCATAGACATTAGCGTTGTAGTTTTTTTTGTGTTTGTTTTTTTTTCATTTGTAAAGTATGTTTTTTTTACATGAAAATATACTTCTTGATTTTTATTTCATGAACCGACTTGAGGTTGGTACACCCTACACACTACACAGTGTACGTTATCGGTTAAATGCCCCAGGGAAATTGGTCAGATGATACCTTTCCATTTTGAAGGTTTTATAGCTCTAAAATTTTTAATTTTCTATGGCTAAAAAATTTTTAAGAGATATTTACTATGATCTATTCTAAGATGCAATCAATTTTGGCTTCGATCTGCCCTATGGTTTGTTTGAAATCACCTATTTTATTCCAATTCGGTACTCCAAATAGAGAAACAGCTTGATTATTTTTGATCAACATTTAAGAAATTTAGTAAGTTTACATTCATAAATTCATGATCTGTACAAATTTATTGCCAATTTCGGTCCAAATTGGCTGATTCTTTGAAACCTGCATTTTCTGCGGAGCGGTTATTGGGCTAGTTGATTTTTTTTTGGGGCCAATGTGAGTGAAGTTCTTTGGCAACAAACATTTTTAATTTTTGTTTTTCTGAAGATGTAAAGGCATTTGAATTCTATATTCAGTGAGGGATGGGGGTATGCCTTTTCAGGGGGTGAATGGTTAGTATGAGTTTGTCAACGAGGAGGACTTAAGTCTCCCTACCCTCTAAACCCTATTTGCGCCTATGTTTGATGGCATATATTCCATAGTCTTGCAGGCTCCCATTGAATTTAAAGTACTTTAGGCCTACTTGAAAACAGACCGCTCGCTGTTATTTCACAAAGAAAAAAACAAATCTTCCCTAATTTAATTTTAAAAAAAGAAAAAATCCGTATCAACGAAAAATAAAACATAATATAGGCTACCTATACTATGATGATATTCAGATTCTCCCTTACATCAATGACAAATGAAAAGGGAAAACGTTCAAAAACGAGAAATTAGGCCTATACTTTTCTTTATTTTTTTCCCTCCACTGCTTCGTCTCTGAAAAAATAAAAACCTAGTCCCATCAACTCGAGAAGAAATTATATTTTCCTCATATAAAGTTTATGAAAAAATAAATAAAAGGCGAAATCCGAAGGTCTTTAAATTTTACTGTAATCAGTTTCGTATTCAAAAATGAATCAAAAGTTTTCTAATAACGACGTTAAATTTTCGAAGAAACGAGATTTACGTTCATACGAGGAAAAAGAAAACCCGTTCTTGTACATTATTTAGGCTATATTTATACATGGATAGATATGCGTAAATAAAATTCTAAAAAGCCAAGCCGATGACACGAGAAAAATGAAAGATGTGGAAAATCGAGGGTAATTTGAAATGCTTTTGCCTATCTATTATTTTAAAGTCGAATTTTTTTTTCTTAGCCGCCAGTCCTTCTTTTTTTATTCTTTTTTCTGAGGAAATCATTGATGTAGACGATTTTTATTTATTTTTTGTTATTCCATTTATTGTGATCGAGTGGAAAGGAAAGTATCCACGAGTATATATTCGCACATATCTTATATGGCCGAATGATTTTTCATGTTTATATGTATTGACAGTCGCTAGTGGGTAATTTAAAATGGTTTGTGAAGATTCGATATTTAAGGCGTTAAGGATTATTTCATTTTTTTCTTGAGGGGAGTGGAATAAAAACAAAACGAGCGTAGGACTTGAACGAAAAATATCAACGAAAAATTCATGAGGTTGACTAAATATTCAAAAGAAAAATTGTTCAATTCAAATGAGGGAGGTTCGTTATTTTTCATTAGGTGAACCTCAAATGGCTAGCTAAACTACCTTTAGGTAATATGATTTTAATTTCAAATTAGAGTTCACAGCATCTTAAAATCGTTAAAATTTCTCCAGCAAGATGTAGGTCTAGGGGCTGGAATTATTGAAGTCGGCGCTAATCAAAAAGTTGTGTCATAAAATTTGACGGAATTAACGTGTAAAGCCTACATGGTAAGGAAAAGAACGCCGACTTCAATAATTACACTCCCTAGACCTACATCTTGCTGGAGAAATTTTAAAAGTATTATTTTTCTCTTTTTAGTGCATTACTATTCGTTTTTTTTTTTTTTGAAGTTGGTTAGATTTTACGATAAAAAAAATTTCTTTTTAAATTGAGTTTTTTTTCAGTTTAAAAGAAGTTTCAGTCTAAGTAAATGTGCATTGCTCAAAGTTTTCTCACAATTTTCATGAAAAGTGTCCGAAACGAAAATGAACCATGCCGTATTTATTTGTTAACAATTCATTGGAATCACATCCACTTTATCTCATCTATACATTTTCCTCAAGTACAAAAAACGGTCTAACTTCGAATCACCCTGATTTCAGATATTTTTTGGAAGTTACCCGAAATCGACCGGTTTACGATGACTCCTATAAATTATTAGTGTATTTTCCTTTGGAAAATACAACTATTGCATTCAGTGCAGTGACGGTACCTGGGGGTGAGACCTGTCGAAAAGCGCTGATCCTGAGTCGTAGATCACGAATATATTCTGTACACAATATATAAATATATATATTTTTCCACTTTTTGCTCGTTTTGGAACTTTTTGGAACTGTAAACCCTCCGCTGTTCAACCTATGACAATGAAACTTGGGGTAGTATTAGAAGCATTCCTGGGCTATATATTCGTTTTAAAATTTTTGAAATTTATTCGTTAGTTTTTGAGGAAGGGGTTCTCAAAGTATCGCAAATCCAGCATGTTGTAATCACGATAACTCCCGTAAATTTGTAGATTTTGGCTTGAAATTGTAATAGTAGTTTCAGACTATTTAGGACTGATTTGGTATTGAATTTGAGCGAAATCTGTGGACTGGTTTTCGAATGGCAGCTATTTTTTTTTTTTCCACTTTTTGCTCATTTTGTCACTTTTTGAGAGTCTGTGGAGCCTCCGCCGTTTGACCTACGACAATGAAACTTGGTGTAGTGTTAAAAACATTCAAAAGCTACACATCTGTGTCAAAATTTTGGAAATTCATCCGTTAGTTTCGAAGGAAGGTGTTCTCAAAGTGTTAAAAACCCACCATGTTGTTTTCACGATTACTCTCGTAAATTAAAAGATTTTCCCTTGAAATTTTTATGGCAGTCTGCAACTAATAGGGACTGATTTGGTATTGAATTTGAGCTATATCGGTCCCCTAAATTTCGAATGGCAGCCATTACTAAATTTGACATTTTTTTACTCATGTTGACATTTTTTGAGAGTCTGTGGAGCCTTTGCTGTTTCACTTATGGAAATGAAACTTGGAATAATGTTAGAAGCTTTCATGGGCTACACATTCGTGTTAAAATTTTTGAAAAATTCATCCGTTAGTTTGGGAAAAGAGGTTTTCAAAATGTTGCAAATCCACCTTATTGTCATCTCGGTAACTCCCGTAAATTTGAAGATTTTGGCTTGAAATTCGGATGGCAGTTTGAAGACTATTAGGGACTGATTTGGTGTTGAATTTGAGCGAAATTGGTCAGCTGGTTTTTGAATGGCAGCCATTAAAAAATTTGACATTTTTGGAAAATTCACTTACCGCGGTTGATGCGCGGCAGATATTTTTTCGATAGTTCCTTTACAAAAAAAAAAGAGGTTATCAATTCGATTCATATGTAAGTTTTTTTTTAAGTGTTTGTTCCAGCATAATTTCTCTACCTGGGCACCGATTTTGATGAACTTTTTTTTAAATAATAGAGGATGATTTTGTGGTAGTCTCATTTTTTTTTTTTTTTTTTTGGAATCGATGAGGTAGTTTTGGAGCTATCTCTAAATAAAACAATTGTTAGTTTTAAAGTAATATTGCTGCTTACGTTAGAAACGAAAAATCATCAAAAAATTTTTTTCAAAAAATAAAACCGATTTCAAAAAACACAATAAAAAATGCGCTAAAAAGTGAAAAATAATTATTTTCAAACTTCTACAACAAGATTTAGGTCTAGGGACTGGATTTTGTTGGAGAAATTTTAAAAGAATTAATTTTCACTTTTTAGTGCATTTTTTATTGTTTTTTTTTTTTTTCTGAAGTAAGTTTTATTTTTTGAAAAACTTTTTTTTTCTCTCGCACTGACGGATAGGTAAATCAAAAACATTTTATCTTCGTATTTGCCCTGCTCTTCCAGAAATCAAATCAATATTTAATGAAGGCCGTGGTTAGAATAACAAATATGAAATTAGGACGTCTTCTCACAAGCAGATCTTTAACGTAGAGAGGTCATGTCCTCTTATGTTTGCTTTATTCTGTATATTTTCATCCGTCCTTAGCAAAAAGGGAGAATCTTATAGCACCTTAAAATAAAGCATGAAATAAAGCATAATTTTTTTTTAAACCATTTTATTAATGAAGAATACTAAGTTTTTCCATTCAGGAAAACGTTGCCTTCTCTCCGCATTCAGATTTAGTCGTACTGTGGGCTGGTCATATTTATTTTTCATTCTTATTCAGTCATAATTGGTTTTGTTACCTATCGCCAGTTGCGTTGGTCCGTAGTACCTATGTATCTTTTTTCGTCATATTCAGTATTTTCGTACATTAGTGCTGCGTTTGGCTAATTTTTGCCTAAACTTGCGCTCATAGAGAGAGTATGAGAGGAAACTGGGTTAAAAGCTGCTCCCCTAAAAATAAAATTAATCCCCCCTCGACTGAATAAGGTGAAAAATATCTAAATCTTGCAATCTTATTCAAAACTAACATAAAATTAGATTATATTGAGGACTTACTTTTTGACGAAACTCCGCTTATGGTTACTCTCCCTCCTCCTTTGCCTCCTCTCGGAAAAAAAATCACAATTTTTCTGGCCGTACGAATTGAAAGCGTTGGAATCAGAACTAATAATCCAGATCAAAATCGTTCATTCGTTAATACCTTCGTAGGTGATAAGAAAAAGTTCACATGTGTTCGAGAAAGTTATAAGCTTGACGAAGGATAAAACGCTCTCATTTTTCCTTTTCATAGCATAGAATTTCCTCCATAAAACTAAATCGATGTAAAAATTGAATGCACTAGCTGGTGACGTTTTCATCGGTAAAGGTTCACCCAAAATACAAATAAAGTGAATGGGAAAAAATATATAGGCTACCTACATAAAGGAACGAGTAGTTCTCGTTTCCGGAATTTAAAAGTTGTATTTTCACTCTCTGTCTTTGTCATTCTCCATTTTCTCCGTCTTCCAGTACACTGCACGGTTATAAAAAATCTGACGTAGGAAAGGCTGAAGGGGATACGCGCACGTGGTCACACGCAAATACGGACGTACTTCGTAGTCGGGATGGGAGACTCTGCTATGTAATGATAGCACGTGCCATCGACAAAGAAAAAAAAATCTTGGCTATGAAAAGTCAGTGTAGAACTTTGCAATATGTCTCGTACTCAAAAATAGATTTCTTCGGCACTTGCTGGGTATGTCGCATTGTAGCGTACCAAAAACACTGAGGGAACAGCACATTAAAAGTACAATTACTTCGATAAGAAAGAATATTATTTTCTCGACGTGTGCATGCATAAAAGCTATGTCTGTAAAGGTACATTTTGTCGACTCACAGCTTACAGTGCCATTGTAAAATTCTGAAATTTTAATTCATTCGCTGACTTTGCAGTTTTTTCCTTCCAAATAATATGTTCTAGAAAAATTCGTTCATCGAAAGCGACAAATTTTGTATGTAAACAAACGTCGAAGTTACTTTGTTGCGACGAAAATGTGCTCCGCCCCGCTACTTTCTTTTTTTGGGGAGAGAGAGGGTTAGAGAGAAAAGGGGATGCATTTCGTAACATATTGAACATTGACCCAGTTATTTACAAAAGTTTCTTGGTAAATTAGGAAACTGGGTTCCCTGGTATAAACCACCCTTTTCCTTTTCTTTGGAGAGTCGTTCACCAGCTCAATAAATATATATTCTACACGTCTTCTTCACCGTTTGATGGTGGCAATAATTTTTATTTTTCTCTTGCTCGATCTCCGTATTACTGTCCTTTTCTCTTTTCTCTCTCCTTTTTTCCTATCATCTTTTTATGTTGGATAAGAAGAAAAAAGAGAGGGAAGAAGAATGAAGTGTTTAAAAAAAAAAAAAAAATTATACTTACGCTAGATTATATTATGAAGTGATGGCACGAGCGAAGATGTGTGTAATGAAAAAAATGAAGGAAGAATAAAAATAGATGTGTCACGAAATTCACACGAATTGTACGTATTAAAAATTTTGTGACTATAGGTACTACAGTTGGTTGATATTATATCGATATGCATGTTTGTCGATCTTGACAGAATACGGATGAACCCTTGAATGATGAGAATGAATTGTCCAGAAAGTATGGATACGAATCAAATGTTCTTAGTCAGTGGTTGGCTCCGACCCCGGAACATTTTTTTGCTTCCAGAAAAATCTTGACTATTCAAATCTCGATTATTTATCTTAGAATACAATCTTATTCGTCGAAAAAAAAAAAACGAAATTTGGCCGCTTTTTTTGGAGAAATTTTTTGTTTGGGACTTGTTTTTCAATTCCTCCTCGAATTTTTCTCTGCCATACTTACCTTCCGTGGAATAAAAAGTTAGTTACAAGACTGTTTTCGAATGAATTTTAATAGTGACCCAGTCAGAGAAAATTGATTCGGAGGTACCCCTGGTAAATATTTAAAATTATGATTTCTGTTAGGTTTTTATATAATTAGAACCATATGCAAACTGAATCTTTAAAAATCTGAATTGCTAAATAAAACTTGACTATATTGCTTTTTCCTAGATTTGGGAAAAAGCAAGGAAGAAATATAGAAAAATGGGAATTCAAGTGAGACGTATCCTTTTCGTTCTTCATGCAATCCCATGTACAGTTATCTGAATTTTAATAATTTTGTCATTCGCATCCTCTGGCTGTTGAGTCCCTCAATTAAAATATAAGCTCTAACGTAGACGCATGCTCATGTATTTATCGTGAGGCTTTTCTTCCGTTCTATCTACTAGTTTTACGTCGGACACCAATATCCAACATAAATCAATAAATCTAGAATAAGAAAAAAAACAAAAAACGAAAAGATTGCCCGCGCTTCATAAAAATAAAAATGGTTCAGTCAATTAACTTGACAAAAGGTCGAAAACGAAAGAATTGATTTTTAGAAGTTTTTAAGATTGTCTAAGAACCGGAACAAAGAGAAAAAAAAGTGGAGAGAAAAAGAAAATGCATCAAGCACTCTTCCAAGTATTTCATTTTAGAAAAAATACGAAAAAGTAGCGATGTCAGCAAGGGGAAAAAAGGACACAAAAAAAGTTTATCAACTCTTTCGACTACTCGATGCGTATTTTAGTCTAAGTTTGAGACAATTTTTCTTTTCAACTTTCAAGAGCCGTTAAGAAGGGGAAGCTAGTGAAACCTTTTCCAGTAAAATTCATTCCATTTTTGTTAATTCGTCTCAGAAGCCATTGACTTTATTATATCGTTATAGTCGATTGATTTTTTCACATTTTCGTCTAATAATTATTTTTTACAACAACTATCCGAAAAATATGTTTTTTAATACCCCTTATAACGGAACAAATAGTAGCGAATTTCAGTATGACACGAAAAAATATTGTTGGATGCATGCGTCTTTCTTGCACCGCTCGATCACTTTCTCGCACGGCTCGATCATTTTCATGCACAGCTCGACTACTTTCTAAGTTTTTTGTTTTTTTCAAGTAAGATTATTAAATTAACTAAATAGGATTCGCGGGTCACAAGAGCGAACATAGAACTACTACTAAATTGAAGTAAGTTACCTTCAATGACCCCACTCCCCAAAAAAAGTGTACCCAGACCACATCACACATGTTAGGAAACTTCGCTCGGCTTCGCCTCTCTCGCTTCAATTGTTTATTTCTAAAAAAGTTTTTTGATGAATTATTTCTGGAATTGAGGAATTGAGGGTGCGATAACTTTTTAGTTTAAAAAAAAGATTAAAATTATTCATTTTGATTTGGCTCTAAAGCAAACAGATATTTGTCACTTTTTTTGCGGGGGGGGGGGTGTTGCAAATAATAGCGTACGATTCGCGTACAAAGTAGGTGGGTGATACTCGTGTGATTGGAAGCAATCGTCTTCGGCTGTTTTGCAAAATTCACTCTCTATCAAAATCACCTACTTTTTTCATTTGTATAAAAAATAACTATTTTAGGCCTGATTTCAGTTTTCGAAGCAGGAGAAGGAGTACACGAAATCATCGCCACATTTGACTTACGAAGTTACGACGAATTTTCACATAATATATTTGTTGGAATATTGTTGGATCATCATTTATTGAATTTTTTTCTCGAAGTTCTTATCAGCAAGTACGTTTTCTTTTCACACATGTCAAGCATTTGATCCACATTCATCATGAGTATTTATTCCCCAATCAATATTTTATGAAAGTGAAATCATCACAGTCTAATAGTAGTATTAGTAGTAGTAGTAGTAGTGGTAATTTTGCATTGGTCATTGTTTTTTTCAGATATTGTTACTTCATTTGTTGTTCTCTGATGAAAAGAATTTGTTTTCTACTACTTCGCTAAAATATTGAATCACAACTCTCAAGTTATTATCCAACTCAAACAGAATTAAGGAATGGTACTTTTTATACTAATCCGAATCCACTTAATTTTAATTAATAATTTGCACCGTACGAAAATTCAAAATTATTTTTCTGATAAGGACTTGCGGATTATAGGAGAAAATTCAATAAATAATTGACCAACAAAACAAATGCGAAAGTTAGTCGTAAGTCACTTGACTGTAATTTTTTATCAACCTGATTGTTTACTGGAAGAATTTTTTACAACCTCGGACTTCGAAAATATTTCTATTTAAAATTTAAATTCCAAGTATCAAGTTCTAGACATCCGCCCCTTACATCTTCAGTCTCCACATACTACCAGTAAAACTAAGGGGCATAATTCCTACTATGCAGATCAACATTAAAAATATGCCTACCAGTTATCATGTCATTGTCTAATGTAATGACGAACTATTCAAAAGAAAACCAGAAAGAAATTAAATAATGCATTATTCTTAATCCATATACTGTTACCCCTTTCCTCGCACTCACCGCACCCAATTTCTACCTTCTAATATACTTACATATTACAAGATAGTAAAATTTGCGTCTTGTCTTTTTTCTTTCTTTTTATTTTCATTATTCTTGGTAACACCTCTTTTATCGGTTCCACTATTATAAGCGTGACAAGAACATCGAAATCAATGCAAGGGCGATTCTGGTATTTAAAAAATGAATAAAATTAAGTTTAATTTTTTAGTAAAAAAAAAACCAAATCTTGCTTTTTCCGATTCTTTTATTTTCTATTCTGTACTTATTTATGGGTTGCTCCTAGAAAAATAAAATGGTAGCCATCGATTAAATTAATTCGTCGAAAAAATCAGCGTGCACGTAATTTACCGTCGATTTCTCTATCGTGCACATAAGCTACACATCTGGAGAACATTCTTCAATTTGGTGGTCGAAACAATTCAAAAACATATAGTCCTACATACGTATCTACATGCCCGCGTATACTTTTCAAAGATACATGTCACAGCTGGTGATGCAGTGCTGCAGTGAGGAAAGAGAGCATGAATAAGATGCGGAGGAGGCATAAAAAACATTAACGCAGCAACGAGCTCCACTAAATGAGAAGGTTTTCAAAAATTATGAAAATTTTTGTGCAAAAATCAATTAAAATCAATTCAGAAATTGCGAAAACTTGTAAGAAATTAAAAAAGTAAATCTAAGGGCATTTTTAATTTTTTTTTTTTTTTAACTCTAAAGTTTGTCTGGTGTCTGATGTTCTGTCACGAATGAGAGGAGAGAAGAATCACAAAAACAAGAAGAAAACAAACGAAAAGAAATTGAAAAAATTTCCTATCAATTAAAATTGATCTTATGAAACGACCCATTGGTGGGGGTGAGTACATTTTTCTTTTCGTGACTCGGGGAAACTCTTGGTATTTAAAGCAGAAATTATTTCTTACATGCCCTTACATAGATATCTTACATACGGGATTAGGTTAGGTATGGTGGGTTTAGTGATGAGTAAAATTAGTTTTTAGTCTTTCACTTAAAAATGAAAAGATCGAGATGAGAGAAAAATCGAAGACCAAAATGAAACAGAAACAAGAAGAAAGAAAACAATGCTTTAAATTAACTTATTTCAAAAATGTAAGAGGAGTTATCAAAATGAAGTAAAACATAAATTAAAAATAAAAATGCAGAAAAAGTCAAAATTATAAAATAATAAAAGCAGAACTCTAAAACTTAAATTCTTTTATCACGCTGTAAAAAATATTAAAAAAAAACAAAGATTTAATAAAATTTCTTGTAACGACAGAAAGGAGTGCTATACAAATAGGTGAAGCACCACAAATTAAAACACACTGGTAAAAAAGACTCACGAATTATAAAAACACTTGTACTTATTTAAAATAATATTACAAGTTACAATATTTCGATTACAAGCAAAAACAATTAAGTACACTTATTTTTTTCCTTGAATAGCTACCTCAAGTGGACTGAACAACAAAGAATTATGTTCGACGTGACAAAAAGTGTGACACTCTAACTTTACCCCAAAAATTTTTTATTTGTCATGGAAAAGTTCGGCACTAACATTTTTGTCTAGCTGTTCAATATACCAGCTTAAGAAAAATGAAATTTAGAATACAACTTCTTTTAAAGTGCAGATTATCCTTACTCTGCTCGGAAGTCCGTTCTGAGAAAAAATTAAAGTTATTTATGAAAAAGTAAAATAATTGATGAATGATGATAAATAGGATGCTTTAATTGTAGTGGAAACCGGGGTACTATGGAACACTTTTTTCCTTTTTGTTTCTGTGAGCTAGAACTGAGTTAGAAATTTAGGATCACTAAATTTGAAAAGAACGAACCTTCATCTACAAAATAGAATCAAAAGAAGTAATTAACATGTGATAGTTTTTTTCTAATTCCATCATAAAGGGGCCGATAACCTTTTTTTTGTTCCATGAAACACTACCCCAGTGTACCATGGTAGGTGTTGAATCCTATAAGAAAAAAATATTTTTAAACCAAAGAATTAAATTTATTTTATGCAATACAATATGAAGTACACTGCACCTAAAAGTAATTATATTTAGACAACTAATGATATCTGCTATTTGAATTATAATAAAATAATTATTATTAGGAAAATTTATTGTTTGTCAGTTGTGACACTTTCCTCATGAATTTGCTAATTTAAGACATCTTTTACAGTACGTAACCTAAACTTCTTCAACATCCAGTCTTTCATGTTTTTGGGCAGTTTTAATTCGGAAAATTATTTGCAAAACTGAAAGGTATTTTTAGTAGGTTCCATGGTACACCAAAAAATTTACACCATATGGTACATAATGTTCACCTTCTTACTGGAAATTAACATCGTATTTAATCCAAGTGTTTTTGAGTATTAATAACTCTAAATAATTAATTACTGACTATTCAACTTCTTTGTAACGCATGCCCAAAAATTTGAATGCTCAACTTCTCTCCCATTGGTCACACTTTTTGTGATTGATCAAAATTTTACTTTTGGTATAATTTTAATAAATATTTCAATAACTTTTGAACAACAAATTGGATAACAGTAGTAAATGAATGAAGTACTTATTAGGTGTATTATGCATAATGCTATGAGACCAGTTTGTTCAAAATTTAAAGGGAAGTCAGTTTTGTCCGTGGTACACTTGTTCCGTGGTACCTCGGTCTCCCGGTTAATTTGATTTAACTAATTTATCCAAAATTTTGGTAAGTATTGAAATAGTAGTTTCGTGAAGATGAAAATTCAATTAATTGTTGCAACTCTAAATTTGTATCCTTGAAATTCTATTTATATTAATTTTATTGATATTAATTTGAGTTTCCTCAGTTCGACTTCACAAGTTCACAATGCAATATAATATTTCAATAATCAAACACGGGATTGGGTAAAATTTTCTGGATTAGTTCATTGATGCTGATGGTAAGTCAAAATTTGCTGAAATGTTTGTTGAAATCGTACGTTTAATTCGAGAGATATCACTAAAATTCTGTTTGAGTACTGAGTGGTGCGAGTCTGATTAATATGATAAGAATTTGATATAGTTTCTGAATTTCAGCAATATCTTGAGAATTAAATGTACAATTTCAACAAAAATTTCAACTCTTTATAGTAATTTGTTGTTTCACAATTCTATTTGATAACTTCTAAAGTTCTGATGAATTAACACTTAACTGAGAAATTATTTCATTCCAAATTCATTCCAAAGAGATTTATATCAAAATACATATTCATTCAAAGTAGCAAAAATATTTTTATATGGACACTAATAATGTTCATAGTAATTAATAGCTGATAAATAAATTTTTCAATTTGAATCATATCCCAAATTGTTTGCAGAGAAATAAGATAACAGCCAATTTGAGGTTCAAATGTGATAACCCCAGTCGAGTACTTCTACAATTGAACTTATCAAAAAATGTATAAAATTTGTTCTTTTTCAAAAACTGATTTTTTGGATATTTACTTTAAAGAGCCGTACCCACACTTTAATTAAAAATTATTGAGGTTGAGGAAGCAAACTATATGCACTAAGTTGGAGGAAATAGATGTTTAGACTCTTTCAGTTTGAAGAAGTTCAGGGTATTTTTAACCAACTTTGAAAATAAAAGGAAAATGTTATCAATTCTGTATAAATATATGTTTTTTTTTTGTTTTTGTGTTTTTTATGTTTGTTCCAGCATAATTTCTCAATCTGGGCACTAATTTTGATGAACTTTTTTTTCAATGATAGAGGATGTGGTCACATCATATTTTTTTCAGAATTAATGAGGTAGTTTTGGAGTTATCTTTAAATAAAGAAACCATTAGTTTTCAAGTAATACTGCCGCTAGCATTGGAAATGAAAAATCGTTGAAAAAAAATTGTTTTTAATAAAACGGACTTTAAAAAACATTTAAAAAAAATTCGTTAGTTCCAATGGAGACTCGTGAAGGATTGATGTGTAAACATAATAGCATGGTTATGAGCATGTACATTGCGCCTGCACACAACTACACACGTACACATCAACAGTTACAATATTATAAGACGAACGAGTTACAATTTTAATTCTCATTTTAGCACCTACTAGATTATTAGACTAAGCTTTAAGATGTTTACACATCAAAAATGCACTAATAAGTGAAAAATAATTCTTTTAAAATTTGTCCAGCTAGATCCAAGTCTAGGGAGTGAAATTATAGAAGTCGGCGCTCTTTTCCTTTACCATATATTCTTCATACCACTTCCTTCCGATTTTATGACAAAACTTTTTAATCAGTGCCGACTTCAACAATTCCACTCCCTAGACATAGATCTTGCTAGAGAAATTTTAATAGAATTATTTTTCTCTTTTTAGTGCATTCTTCATTTTTTATTTTTTACCGAAAAAACAGCTGGACAAAATACGATTTGATATTTATCATACGAGATGAAGTCCACGAGAATACACGAGTGAGTACAAGAACAAATAAACAATAGCTTAATATTTGTCAGTCGGAGTGAAAATGTAGCCACAAGATCAAAATAAATGATATACAAATTTTTAAATGAGTTTAAATAGTTCGCAGGTGTGAAGGAAAGAGATTAGTATATCTCAACAAAAATAAAACTGAGAACCGAAACTTTACTAAAGCATGAACCCCACTAAAACTCACTTTAACTTTTAGTGTCACACTTTTTCACCACTTTTTCGCCGTGTGGAACACAGCTATTATGGCTCATTGGCCCAGTGATCGTGATCGTAGCGCTTTCGGTGGTCACCTGAAATATTTGATGAAATTGAAATGGTACAAAAGCGTATTAAAATACAAATGAAGATATATATATATATATATATATATATATATGTAAATTTGATTATTTAGTGCCGCAATGAGTTTCTTTAAATATGGAACGAAAAACTATGTTCAGTTCTTAGGTCAAATTTACACACTGAGTTCTGAGGTCAATTTTACATATCATGTTTTCATTGAAAACCTGCTAAAAAACACCGTCAGAAAGATGGGGTTATTATCGGGTACCACAACCATAGATACATACTCTACACAAATTAACGTTTTATTCGAAATTTTTGGAACAAGTTTCTTTCATTTGTAGTACCTAATTTTTTTTCTTTTTTTTGTGGTGAATGTTACATCTATCTGTCTTTTTCTATTTGTGTACGCACTCATTCATTTACTGCGGGTGTAACTTTTGGAATTATGATATAAGTCGTTACACTGCATTAAGTAGGTAGCGTGCATTTTCGATTTATTAAACGAGTAAAATGAGCGAGGAAGAAGGTACCTAAGAAAAGAATAAAAAAAAAAAGAAGAAATATGTGAGAAGAGAGTACCTATCTTTGAAGAAGAAGAGGAAGGATAAAAAAAAATCATATATTGTAATGTAAGCGGGTAATTTATTATTTCGAAATTACGTTTATTCGATTTTAACGCGCCGTCTGCCTACGCATGGTGAGTAAACTTTCGTGTCCATTTTTCATTGATTGTATACGTTGCTTCATTGAGAGAGTGAGAGACGATATTCTGTAGCTGCTTGTTGGCGTCATCTGTATGGTAAACTAATTATTATGCTAGGTATCAGTTGCATCCGGTTTTCCAAATTTTATTGGAAAATTTTCGTGTTAACAGTGAACCGTTGCACTTTGCGTATAGAAATTACCGATTACCTTAATTTTTATAGTCGTTAATACCATCGACTTCGTGAGCAAAATTCCATGGAAAAAAAAAACGTATGGCAGCATTCTACGTTGCGAATTGCTTATCGTACACTTATGTGTATGTCAATTTGAAGGCTTATGAAGAGGAAAAAAGTTCCTGGTTCCAACGTTTTTGCATATATTCTGGACGATTTTACGACCACCACACACGTGGATTCACTGCTCAAAATTTATGCGAAATTCCCCGCCCAATAACCAGAATAACTTCTTCCCATAGATTTCAAATTTGTGAACTCAATAAAACTTGAAAGTTGAAACTTTGAGGGTTTATCAACACGAGCAGAAACTATCGAGTTTTATCTCAAGATTGTACAAGTTAACCTTTCACACTTTCAAGGTCCCTTTTGCTGGAGAAAAATAACAGGGCTCCGCGGTAAAGCGTATAACTGACGAAAATTTGCGCGGGAACGAGGCTTCCCAACAAATACCTACAGGGAGCAACTGCAGGCTAAAGCTTTGTATATTTGCATCTCGAAACCAACAATTATTGTATTTCATATCAGGATTTTGATTCGGAAATGAACATCACCCTCTCTCTTCGCCTGCCAAGTAACTGGCTTAATTAACACATTTGGAGAACTGATGTTAGAGCAGGGTGCACACGTGTAAGTAGGTATTTGTAACGGCCAAAAGAGGTGGTTTAGTACTGGAAACTAACCTCTTTTGGGGCAATTACACTTCCTTCGATATACGATAATATTCACAGGAATATTATAGTATTCGAGAATTAATTTAAATAGTTGAATTTTACTATCCACAGCTATTGTGGATCTTAATTGAATGAAAGACTTTAATTAATTTGAAACACACAATAAATTTTATCACTATAATTTCAAAACACAATATTTAATTTACAATTATTCATTCACAGTTTACGACTGGAAGAATATTACAGGTACAGTATAAGACTGACCAGCTATTTACAATATAATATAATACACTAGTAAACAGTGTCAAAGATTACAATACAATACAAATATTTTAGTGAAAACCAGAGTTTATATACCTGTCAAGGTATATGGTTTTCTATGGTGTTGTGTGTAAAGTAGGGATTTGCTGATTTAGGTATTTAATTATTTCGAGAATATTCGGGTACCAGAATGTTCAGGTACTCGAATATTCCGTTAGAAAACGTGTAGAGGTTGCTGGCAGGAAGTAACGATACTTTCGCCAGTTGACAATACATATTAGGGACAGAATTTGCTTAGTAAGAAAAATGTATTTTTCTGTGAACGAAATATGTACGTCTATATTAAAATATGACGAACATATTTGTTACAGTATTCTCTTTTTGAACGAAAAATAAAAATAGAACTCTTTTTTTCGGTTCAAAATGAGCATTTTACTCTTTTTTTGTTTTTCGCATACTATTTGTATCCAAATTTTCACCCCAAAAATTTTTTTTCATTTATTCTTTGCTTTTTATCTTAAATGTAAATGTTTAAAAAGAGCAAATAAAAATTAAAATATTACTTTTTTTTTTTTCACATACCTACACTTTTGCCTCAAAAAAAATCTGGGCAATTTTTGTTATAATCTTGCGTAAGACCATGAGTATCCAAAAATTAACTAAATTTGTCATTTGTGGAAAAATAGTTATTTGTGATACAAACTTTGAAAGTAAGTCATTTTGATTGGAGTGTGATTCTTAACAGTAACTTATTTCGCACCAGTGGCGCATCTTGGGCCTAAAAGAGCATATTTATTTTCAATCACTTCTGGACTAAAAGGTCAAGGTTTTGTACTTGGAAATGATGTTTTAGTTTGGTCTTTATCAACATACTCGATGAAAACCTGAAAGCGCCACTGCTTCGTACAAGTATTAAATACACACTAATAATTGCATTGAGGAAAAGAATTAATTTTCTATAAAGATGAATTAATAATTAATAATTTTATTTATTTTTACAAAAAAAAAAACTGCTGTACATTTTCCCACCTCCACCCCCTGACTCGGAAGAAAAATTTCGGAATTATTTATTGAGAACCCCGAATTTTGTCACTGATAACGAAATTGTGCGAGAAAAAATATAATAGAAAAACGTGAAAATCGCCCTCGGACAATAGTAAAATTTTTAAATCATTTTTTGAAAAACAAATTAACCCAAATTAATAATAAATACGCCTTGAGCGGCTGACAGTTAGGCTGGCCTCCTAACTTTAATAAGGTACAAACTTTCTCCCTCTTTCTAATTGTTTCTTCCCTTTGCCTCTCACACTTGCAACCCACAATCACAGATTCCCCTCTCAGTGACCTTTTTAGGTCAATTCTTTATTAATGACTTCTAACTCAGTTCTCTCACTCGGCTGAATTTGGTTCTTTTTTAAAATTTAATGCATGGTTTGAAGCGGTGAGCAAGTTGAAACCAGGTATTTTTTCATTCATTTCATTGAAGGTGAATACCCTCATTTTTGTCATAGTGGAGTGTTTTAGGAATTAATATTGGTATGTTTTGGTTGGATTCTGCCACGCAGGGTCTAACACCACAAAAATCCACATTGTGTTGAAATCCGCTGATTTTTGTTTAGCCAAAATGGACAAGACAAAAACGTTCACATTTTGGGTGGTTGTTGCAAAATATGTATTTGTGATACACGTGTGAAAAGTAGCAATCAAGTACTTTGCACGTATACCACAGACTATTCTTTGTAATGCCTCTTCCAAGAAAGGAGAAAAAGAAGAAAAATAGTAACCTACTTTTTGGCTCGAATGAAAGATGGATGAAAGTAGTGTAATGTGTAGAAAGTTGAGCGTGAAGTAGGCGAAATCAAAAGTGCGTAGGCTCGGCCTAGATCGCTGTGCAAAAACGTCAATAATTCGTAAGTGCGCAATCTAAATTCTTACTTTATTGCCCCGTGAAGAAATTTGCTTCTTTACACACCTTTTGGACGCATAAAAACATATGTTCTTTCTTGCCGGTCCCTGTTGTGGCTCCGCCCACAGGTCCCAGCGCATAGCCTGTGCGCTGGTTCTCCTACTACACTCCTAACAGAGTTACGTAGGGATACTGGTGTTGAGGCGAGGCAGTTGTGAGTTACAAGGCGTGCGATGCAGGTGTGTGACTCCAACCAACTTTATATGGTCCGTTGGACCTTAAACCATTAATTATAAGCTTCTACCCACTACATGGTAGCAGGAGCAATATAGTCTGGTGGTTTGGAATTAAAAATTCCCTGAATTAACAATTCATAGCCTAAAAACGCTTCCACTGTAATAACTTTGAACAAAAATACGAAGTATTTTTGTGGACTAACCATCCTCACTTGAACTTTAACTTTTAGTTGAAAGAGTTCATCGAATTAACAATTCGTATTATCTTATTTTTTGTCTAACAAACAAAGAAAAATAATTTAATAAAGACTAATCATCTTCTCACGTAAAAATAAGAATTAAAAATTCTCCAAGTAGCGGCAAAAATGAAAATTTAGCGCCCCCATTAATAATGGATTCCTATTTAGAACTCATCATTCTAATATACACGAATACTTATTCAAGTATTACGGGTAATGTCGACGAAAAAATTAATAAAATTAATTTTTCCGCCGCCCCTAGCATTCATCTGCTCAAAAATATTACGTATTTTTTTTTATCCTCTTTTTCATTAATAATGAATTTAGGACAAGAGTAAAATCTTCCATATTGTCAAATAATTAAATTATTTAACAATACAGCACTAATCATGCTACGTCTAAATAAAAGAGTCTGAAAAACTCCGCGAATAAATGCCTTAATATTTCTGTCGACGTAAAATACGAGAGAGTAAAAAAGACGAAAATGGACGATCAAATCCTATATTTATCTCACTCGCACTCGTACGTCTAAAAAATAGAAATTAATATCGGCCGAATTTCGTCTAATTTTAGACGAAAATTCGTGTCATTGCATCAATTCGCCGATCCAAGGTCAAAATCACCTAATATAATAGCGATGCAAGTATCGACTTGCATCGCGAAAGACTCACCATCTTACCAATACACACGTAAAATACGTATAAAAATACGTCAACACCGGCAACAGGGAAGAACCATATCAACCACGTTGACTCGCGCGCATGCGCACATTACGGTTTTTACGCCAACGTCCGCAAATTCGTACAGCAACCCTGAGCAGTTTCTTGTACGAATTTAACACGTTGTCGCGCTTTCCCGTAATTAATTACGCAATTAATTAATTTTTGCTGTGTGTTGTTGTTTTTTTACGTAAATTTTTACGCAAATTAATTTATTTTTTCATAATTTGATCGTTATTCGTGAGTTTTTACGTAATTTACGTAATAAAATACGTTTTTCTCACGTCGGCGAAGTAGCAGTTAGAATCTTCTACTCATTCCAGCAATTACGAAACTCATCCTTAATTTTCCTGAATTTTGGTAAGTGTAATTAAAGGACCATATCCTTACATTCTCAAATAATTATATAATTGTTTAGAATAATATTTTCTTTCGTAATAATCTGACTTTAGTGTCTTTATTTTCGTCTGAAAAATAACATGGACTCATCATCCTCTTCACGAAAAAATTATAGGTCTCAGATCTAAATAATCTTTAGCCTATAAATTATATTTTTTTGTGTGTATATTTTTCAAATAGTGTCGCGAACAGAATTTTATTCTTTCGCCCCAGGGTCATGCCCGATTTTTTATTGGCACCCTGACACTTAGAAAAATTTTATTAATAAGAACTTATCATTCTCATGCATAATACGAATTCTCGTCCTAGGGTCACGCCCGATTTTTTTTCGGCTCCTTAAGACTTATAAATTTTATGCATTTTCCAGAACTTAACATTCTTGTACTAAAAATACGTAATTTTGTCCTAGGGTCATGCCCGATTTTTTAACGGCACCCTAGGACTTGTCAAAAATTTTAAATTTTATTTTTTTTGACAACAAATGAATTTACCATTCTCGTACCAACAATACGTAATTTCGTCCTAGGGTCACGCCCGATTTTTTAACTGCACCCTAGGACTTGTCAAAAATTTTTAATTTCTTTTTTGACAATTTTCAGAATTTACATTCTTGTATTAAAAATACGAAATTTCGTCCTAGGGTCACGCCCGATTTTTTAACGGCTCCTTAAGACATAGAAATAATTTTATTATTCTAGGAATTCATCATTCTTGTAATTAAAATACGAATTTTCGTCCTAGGGTCACGCCCAATTTTTCTTTAGTCGTAAATACTTAGAAAAATTACGAAAATTAAGTACCAAAAATACTCAAAATGGACTAAAAATCCACTTAACGTAATATTGATAAATATCATTTAATACATGGTAAATCAATTATTTCACTCTAGTGAGAAGAAGTTTGTGTCGCTGACACTAATACTTTAAAAATTTAATTTTTCTCTGAACCTTTCCTCATTAAATAAACGTTTAACACACGTCATAGTAAATAAACAGCACTAATATGCTGATGAAATCTAAACAATTTTTTATTATTTTTCTGTTCTCAGTAATAAATATACATGGCAGAAAAAGGAATTCACGATTCCCCGATCTTTTCCCAAAAAGAAGATGATCTTTTAGATCCTAACAATCTTCCATGGTCCGATCAAGTGGACATGCAACAAGCGGCTGCTGATGCAAAAGCTGTTGAGCCTAAAGCTGATGAAACAAATAAAACGGCCGAAGCTCAAAAAGCTCTTGAGGCTAAAAAAGCCGAAAAGAAAAAAGCGGCTGCTGCAGCCAAAAAAGCGAAAGCGGATCTTATCGCTAAAGAAAAAGCTGAAGAAGCTGCCCGAATCCGAGAAGAAAAGGATAGGGCCCGTAAAATTACGGCCGAAAAACAAGAAAAGGAGCGAAAACTCCTCCAACAACGTGAAGAACGTCGCAAAAAAGAAGAGGAAGAAGAACTCCTTAAAAGATCGAGAGCAATCACAGACACTTCCGGATCTCGTCGACGACGTAGTCCCAGCGTAGAATCATCGGACTCAACATCCTCAGATGATACTTATGTTGCCACCACTGTTGTGGAGGATTGCGAATCCTACGCGTGGCGTATTCACGAACTTTTACAAACGCCAATCATTAAAGGCTTTGATTACGAAGCAATCTTATCCGAAAAGGATGCGATTGACTCGTGCATCGAAGATCTAAAAAATCTCTCCACTAAAACGGATAAAGATATAATTATCCGTGCACGTAACTGCAGACGGGATTTATTAGTTAAGCGTTCACGCTTAATTAAGAAATTCTCGCCTGCAGTTGCACCAGAACCTGTTCCCCTTCTGGATTTATCCTCCCTTCAACAAAAGGAGGAGGAACAGCGTTTGAAACAACAAGCTGAATTGGAAGCCAAACAGCTTGCTCGTGCCAAAGAAATTGGCAAGTCTCTTACCAAGGCTCGTACTGAGATCGATATTACTTATCGCCAGTACAAAAAAATTGGATCAAACCATCACCGAAATTGAAAAAACAATTCGGCAAGAATTTAATCTTAATATATTAGAATTCGAGATGAAATATCTTCAATCAACACAGGAAGTTCCTGCAGGTTCTCCAAACCTACCACCATCTGAAGAGGACGATGTAGATCTCGATCCAACATCGGCTCAAGGATCAAAAATCCCACGTCTAGTAAAGGGTAATCAAACATCCAATACTATTAAACGTACGCATGCTATGATGACCAATGATAATTCTGAGGAAAATGAGCATGCGACCACTTCTAAAAAACATAGAGGTGAGTCGTCTCAAATTCCACCAGAAAATTAATCGACATCATTAATTAATTTATCTACGATTAACCATCCTGTACTAGATAATCAGGGACTTCAAATCCCACAAGAATCATCTTCTGGAATTAACGTTTCACTTTCTACAAACCCACTTTCTTTTGGCTATATTCCTAAATGTTGGGAACAACAACCTCAAGATATTGTAGAAACCGGTTTCACCAACCTTAAACCACCTAAATTTCATTTAGAGAAATGGAATGGGGATATTTTACGATATCCTGGTTTCATTAATGGTTTTAACGAATACGTAAACAAACGTAAGGATATTGCAATCCCTCAAAAGATTAATCTCTTACAAGGTGCCTTACCTAAATTTATTAATGATAAAATAAGTCACTTTTCGCCTGATATTGTTGGTTATCATCAACGTCTAAAATTTTTAGACAGTAGGTTTGGTGATGAATCAAAAATCAGAGCAGCTCTATGGGAAAGCCTAACAGCAATCCCTACCACAACAAACAAAATTTCTTCTATTTTGGACAGTTTAGATACTATTTCCGTTTTAATAGAAAGATATCGTTCGGTCTGCTCAACCGTTGACGAGGAACAGCTTTATAATATAGTTATTAAAAAGTTTCCTCCTCGTTCATATCAAAACATTCTGAAGTCCAACGAACGTCATGTCAAACATTTGTTTGAGGCTATTAGAAATTTTATAAAAATCAGGGAACTTTCTGACCCTATTAGCACGTTTGGACCTAAGAAAGGTGAAAAACATCAAAAACAAAACAAAGGTACTAACCAACCTAAAGGCAGGAAAAATTTTGCTATCACTTCAAATGAGTCTAAAAAAGGAAAAGATAAATCTAATCCTAATAAAAAAGGCCCTCCTGCTAAACGTGTCAAAACGTCTGAAACTAAAGATTTTGAATCTTCTCTGTTTACAGCTTCGGATGGAACAGTATTCCTTAAACTACCGAAAGGGAAGAAAATCCCCGTCAGCATCTTACGCACTCCCCTTGTTCCACAACAAGGGAAGTGCATATTCTGCGACAAGCTGCACCACAGCTTTCTTTGTTGCAACGTCAACACGCTCGACGAGCGTAAGTCTTTCTACGAAGAGCACAATCTTTGCGTAAAATGCGGTTTCCGTCATGCTGATGACGAGGAGTTTTGCAGACACATTCCACCTGCGTACTGCAGATGGATGGACTGCATGGGCAAAGGACATCATCCTAATTTATGCCCAAAGGCTCCTTATCCCATCACCATGGGGAAATGCGACGCATGGACGGCAGTCTTGAAGGACTATAAGGCGTACCTGCCTAAAAAAAGTATGTCTGACAAACATTTAACTTTTAAAGAAATTAATACTTCTTTAAATGACCATCAAACTTTAATCCCACAGTTGGACAACAAGGTCAAGGATGGTGGATCTAAAAAATCCCAAGGAGCAGCTCCAAAGGCGCCTACACCATCAACAGTGGTTACAACATCAGGACTTCCAATCCTCAGTGAGTCTTGTTCATTTTTTAATAATAATGATACTTCTGCGCACTTTCTTACGTCCCAGCGCATAGCCTGTGCGCTGGTTCTCCTACTACACTCCTAACAGAGTTACGTAGGGATACTGGTGTTGAGGCGAGGCAGTTGTGAGTTACAAGGCGTGCGATGCAGGTGTGTGACTCCAACCAACTTTATATGGTCCGTTGGACCTTAAACCATTAATTATAAGCTTCTACCCACTACAGTCCCATCTCCCAGACTGGCTTCTGTTTTCGTCTACTGAGATATAGTTTTTGAGTAAAATTTTCGATCCTCATTATTATTATAGCCTATTTATTGTCAGTCACGATTCTGTCAACCTTCAGTGTCTCAACACTCTAACAGGAGATGAAAGTAATGAAAGGTCTAGTTAATTTTTTTCAGAAGAATATTATTTTTTGGCTCTTCAATCGAGTTAGCCTACTGTAGTGGAATTTGATTAAAATTCCAATAAATCAGGCGTACATTTTCGATTCATAAATGCATTGTTTTAGTTTTAAAAAATTTTCGGCGTTGGTTTCGATCGCAAATCACTCCGCTTGCCTTTTGCACCTGAAAACATACAGTACCTATGTAATGAATAGTATTAAATTTGAATGTTTCACGCGAGTACTACGCTTGTACCAACTGAAGAAGGAAGCGTAAAACTAATTAAATTCATTTTGCTCTGTGGTAAATAATATCGACGTACCCATACCATATTGAGAGCATCCAGTATTGGGAAAAAATAATTTATTCACCATATCATCAACCTATTAAAAGGAAGCATCCGCCACTACAGTCGATGATTACCCATTTCAATTCTTATTTCATCAATTTATTTAAATACAAACTGTACGATGCCCCTTTTTTAGTCACGAACGTATTTTTAATAATATAATTCTTGCTTTTCTCTCCTCACCCTCTCCTCTCTTTCATTCGCTCTTATTTCTAGCATTATTTTTTGCATTCAACCACTTGCGATGTTGATAGATTGCGTGTTATAGTTCCAAGTTTCTGTTGTGGCGAAAAAAATAAAAATAAAAACTGATAAAAACAAAAAACAAAAAAAAAGAAGAAGAAGAATCGAGAAATAAGAAGAAAATGAGAAACCATGTGTCCTGAGTTACTCTATAGAAATAGGTACCTCTCTTTGTAGGAAGAAGCCAACAAGCAAGCAACGTCGAAAAAATCACTGATTGAAATCCACTTACAGGTTGTGGTCATACCCTTTTTGGCCGCCGGTTACAGATGTGATGATAGAGCGGCGAAGGGGTGCGGGGGCAGTCGAATTTATTTATCTGCCGTGTATATATAACCAAGCAGGTGTTACACATAAATATATGGTGTACCTACAGTATATATATATATATATATATATATACACAGTATATAAAAATGCGAATTAGAATTAACCATGTCGGGTCATTCCTGTTATTTTTCTTTTCTTTTCTTTTTGTTCTTTTCATACCAAATTTTTTTAGCTAAAAAAATCACCTCTGGCTAGGTTGATGCTGATCGGTTTGTATCGGTTCTCTTTCCATCTCGTTGGATCGATCGTGCAATCGATGCGCACACTTCCTTTGTTTCTTAGAATTCGGGGTGCGAAACGTGTACGCTATAACTAAATTAATTGATGTGGAAATTGGAAATAAAATTTTTTCAAAAACAAAACTAAAGAAAAAGTGAACGAAAAGGAACCCCAAGACACGTACGTCAGATGATTATTTAAAAAGATTAAATATCGAGACGTAAAATTAATTGCTGTGCAGACTATCGTGTTGTTGCACATTAAATAGGTCTCACGTGCCATCGTTTTTCAAATTTTATTTTCCCCCCTATATTCGGTTTGCCCTTTTATTCTAAGGGGCAGTGGGTTATTAACATGATGGTCGTTGAACTTGGGTCTCGGTGTTCAGTTCTATCGAACAGTTGGCCCTTACGTGTGTCTTGATGGTAATGATCATCATTATTGGTGCGTTAAAAAAAAGAGCGAAGAGGTAGAAGGTTTTTGCCTTACAAAATTTAAGAAAAATAAAGTTTTCCAATATACTTCAGAAAAAGCCAAACATATTAAGTCAGAAAATAATTCCAAATGTTGGGTGAACACAGTGATCGATTTACTCCATGACAAATTGGGAAAATACGTCGGCACCCCAACTGCCAATGGGAGTCCGTACAATTAACGAAATAGGGGAAATAACCAGAGTTTATAGCGCTTTCCTCGCGACGTATCGCCTAGCAGCATTTTTGGATATTTCATCCACTTGTAACAATGTCTACGTTAACCTTTTCATCCATAAACCTGCCGAACTTGTATATGTATCTTGTCAATTCTCCCAGTGGATTTTCTCTTATTTTATCTCGAAATTTTCAGCTTCACTCTCCTCACTGAATGTCATCAGTTCACCTTCAAGGGTCTTCGCCAAGGCTCTGTACGCCGATAATCTTTCCATATACTCCCAAAACCCTAGCTTACTTCATTTTATCCGACTGAGTCAGTTTCCCTGGCATCATAGTCTTCACTATTCACTGAAGTGACTCCAACTCAGTTTATGACGCCTCAAATAATACAGTATTGTTCCATTTTCTCTACATTTTGTAAACACTGCCCATGCTGGTACCTCTTATCCTCTTTAGTGATGTTTAATATTGCGGAATCTAAGTTGTGCGGAGATGACTATTGTCTCGATTTTATATTCTTCTATTATAGTTAAACTTGTAATAAGAATGGAATTATCTGGTGCACTTGATAGGCCTGACGAGAGAATGAAGGAGAGGATTCCTCCAAGCCCGAGATTTTTAACGGCCCGGTATTCTCCAAAAAAAAGACGAAAATAAGTAGATTTTGATGGAAAATCTACTGAAAAATCCTTTAAAAAATTTTTTCGCTCGCTCCGCTCGTGAAATAGACTTCCCCAATATTGTAAAACCCCTCTCCCAGAAAAATCTTAGTTATTGCACCTAAAAATAGATGCGATTTCAATTTTTTTAGGGGGCGCATAAATTTTTTTTTTCCCTGATCAAAATTTTCTCTATACGTCCCTGGCACTGGTGCACACAATTCATTCGTTGCCAGAGTTATGCTTTTCGGTCAAGTGTCGCACTATTGGTTTATGAATGATAAAAGCTATAAATTCTCCTTTGTAATTACAATTTTTTCAAACAACAAAGTGACGAAAGAAGAATTTATTATTGCGCAATAACGATTTGTTAGTGTTCACACGGAAAGAGTTACTAGTACAAGTACCAAACTGATACAAAGTCAAGTGTTGGATTTCAGTATGTTCTCGAGAGAGGACTCGGCGTCAAAAATTAGTGGGAACAGAACATCACTACACACTCCTTCCTCAGTGAGAACGTCTATTTGACCAACGATTTGATGGGGCAATCAGATCTTTTTGAGTTACAACTCTGATTTTCATTGGATCTGCACTGAAGCGTGATACACATGTTTGCCGCAATCAGGCCAATTTAAGGTCGATTGAGGTGATTCTTTCCAAAAGGGGTTGGGTGCTACGTTTGTTGTGGGTACCAAGAGAAATAAGTAATCTTCAGTTGCCCCGATTAGTTGTACTACGGCTGCATACAGTATGCTGCACTACAAGCTTTTCTGCCAGCATCAGCTTAGAATTTCATCTGACCCGATGGCACAGTGGCTCTATTGGGATGACACATTCTGATTATGTCGCTCCTGGCATTTGAGAACTTGGCAAAAGGAATCCTCGTACAGTGACTGAGCCACCAATATAGGTTCAAAAATTTCGTGCACAAACCTTTCAGCTTCTGCAATCGCTTCGTAAATTCCGAAGAAATAAGACTAGATACTCTATAGACACTGATGTTGACATCGACATATCCATAGAGCATAGTTACATAGCTACAATCTTTATTCATCAAATTCAAATTCCTATCGTCTCCTCTGTTAAATAGAGACTGTTGCGCAAGACTGGTTCAGTACCTGCCATGAAGCTGAGTTTAACTCTTACTCATTCAATCTTCTTTATCATTTTCTTCATGGTTCAATCTCTTCTCTTTATTAGATCATTTCGTTTTAATCGACTCTGTTCAGGTTACTGTCTCAGCTCCCATTTCCCTCCGTAAGCCAGACAAATTTCCCTTCCATTACTGTCCTCGGTACATCTCTCTCTCTTGTTAAAGGATATTTAAACGATATCCAACATTCTCATCCTCCACTAAAACTCTGACTTGACGTCCAGTTAAGCTCAAGTGTCTCTCTCCCTCCATTTCATATCACCAGTTTTAAGTTTCATCTTACAACCCATTTGAAATTTATTCTGTTCTCTACTCATTCGTTTGACATTTCTAATTACCCTTATAATTTTTTCTCTTAAATTATTCCTTTTCGAGACAAAAATTTTTGTTCGCATAAATCGCCTAAATCTTAAAAAATTTATTTTAAACATCAGCTTCTCAGAATAACCTCATCCGTAGTGCACTGTACAATGTATAACTGTGGTATTATTTGGTATGTTGAGTGACATCTGATTTGCTACCTACATGTAAAAGGCGAGGTATGAGACTTTTCTATTATATCATATTGAGCATACAGTGACTTAATCACAGCCACTGATCTGTCCTTGTATTTTCTCCTTTGGCATTCATTCTCCACTTTTGGTGTTCATCGATTTTAGAGGCAAAATATATCTGCGCACTACCTCATTTTCGTCGACTTATTAATACGTTTCCAGTCTTACGTTTATATTTTATTTCCACCCCTTTATTAATTTCGCACTTTCTGTCAAGCACGTTCAATGAAAACTTTTCAACCTGTCATTTCTTCAGGCAGTCTTTACAGACTACCTCTGGAGGTAAAGAATCACGATATAGCTTTTAATCAGGGTTTCCTCACAGCTATAAACTTGTGTTTGTAATCTATGTATGTGGATACACTACTTACTGAATACGTATCCACACGATTATGGCCTGCAGCGGCTATTCTCAACTCCATAACCCTTGTTTGCCAATAATAAACGATTAAATTTATTTTCCTGGAAAATTGTTTGTTCGTTTTAGATTTGACCGCAAATAGGTTGTAGATAATATTTACTAGAACTAGAATTTTATACACGTATTACAAAGACGTAATTTTTCCGTTATCTTTTTACAACAACGGTTCCTAGGGAAAAAAACAAGGGGCGTAATAATGGTGTCTGGTACCCCTGGCTAGAAAAAGAAAAGATTAAAAAAAAGGATGATCAATTACATCGTCCTTTTTTACTCGATTTTTGATAGACAGTTTACCATTTTTTTACTCTTTAATTATACATATACATTTTTTTTAAACTCGTTGTTTGGATGTATTTTTCTTTTGGTTGTTATTCGATTTTTTTTTTTTTCCTAATTGAGTAATTTTGTTCAGGATATAATTCAATTTTTACGGTTATTTAGATTATGCGGAATACTATTTTTCTTTCTTCTGGCTCCAAGCTATTGATCTGTTCACAAGAGTTCGAATATCGATGAATAATTGATCTGATGATCTGAGGTCGATGGCGTTTTATGTTATAGACTTTATTTTGGCTGTATATGATGGTAGTTTAAAAAACTTTTACCCATTATCCTAAATGAAAATGAAATGACTTTTAGTACGAAAGTGGTGTTTTATTGGTCTACATCTTCAGATTTAATTTTCTCAACCGTTCATCAGGTGACAACAGTTATTTCCAGTTTTGAGTTTCCGATTTGATTTAGTCTTCTTTTTGGTCCGAAATTAAAGAAATTATTTTTTTCTCAGAATAAAATACCTCAGATTTTACAAAAACTTTTGGTATATTAAAATTTTAGCAGAAACACGAACATACCGTTAAGGGTATGTTTTAATATTATCATATTTACAGGAAATTAGTTTGAGACAAAAATGGAGAGTAAAAGAGAAAAGTTGGGACTATTGGACACCATAAAAAGAGCTGTAGGACACAATTTGAATGTAGGTATGTATCCTATTTGGAGAGAAAATAAATCAAAATGTGGGAAATGGAATACGAAGGGAAGTAAATCTAGTTTATGAAAAATTCATATATCGGCTCCAGAACAAAGATGAAATGAGAATAAAGAAAGAAAAGATACGTGCGTTATCATTTTCCTGTAAGCTTGCAGCACCTGTAGACCTATTGTAAAAATTACAGAAAAATCTGTGATTCTGGAGCAGCTACAGATTTTTGCACCTATAGTTTTCCTGTATTGCAGAAATGCTGTCCGAATGCATCTCCTCCAATTTTTTATATAGGTGTTACAGAATCTGTGAATTCTGTAACTACTCGCGTGTAGTTCAAGGTCTGCAGATGCAGGCTGAACAGTCTCACAAAATTTGGCTGTCGAAACTTTGTGCAATCAGCTCATACAAGGATGCGAACCTTCATGCAGGGTTTTTACTTGAATTAATATAATAATGTATGACGTACCAAAAAACGATTGGTACAAAACCATCTATATTTAAGCAGTAACATACGAATAGCCATGAAAAATTTCAACTTTCTTACGAAATTCTTTTCTTTTTTGTAATTTTTATGAATTCCGAGAAATGTGTTGGCGGGAGGCTATTGAAACCAAAATATAATTATTCGTGGATTATGATTCATGTGAACTGAATTGGGAGTATTTCAACAAAGACCCTAAGTTATCCCTTTTTTTATGTTCCGTTTTTATATCTCATTGAAACCTCGTTGAAATTTTCAGTGCATACAATCGTATTGCAAAATTATTGAGACACTATTTCTATAGTAGTTGATCATTTTCTCGAAATTAAACTCTACCCTATCTTTTAAACGATCACTCATAATAAAAATAATCATAATTATAGTCACATATTGCTTGTGTATCGAAATTCATAATTTACTGGGGATATAAATTTGAAATGAAGTCTAAGATTTGTTTTTTGAGATTGTTCAGGAGAAAATGCTGTTAGGTACCAGGTACCCTTCACTTATACCCCGTCCATACAAACAAGATGCGCGTTCTTCATACGCAAATGGGAACCCCTACAGCTATCCAAGACACACTTTTATTATACCTGCCATTTTGTAGCCTACCTTGATTTACCCCATTTATTTTTTCAGGTTGAAGCAATAAAACGTCTATTTTATGACCAATCAGTACTGACATGTACACAATTTTGACTAACTTAAGGTGACCAGAACAACCATACTCCAATATAGGCCAACACCGAAAAACGATGTACAAAAACACTTACACTAAATTGATAGGCCCAAGTACCAAGTACTGTTTTCAAAATGCTTTGTGATGCAAAAACATAAAATATTAAATAACAATACTATTGAAAACATTGGAGATCTAGGCGCCAGGTAGTACTCAATATTGACCTTATTCACCCTTATAGCTGACATTAAAATGCGGAGAAATTCTTGCATTAAATTAAGGGTCACACCTCTCCTGGTCAAACCCGTGTATTGGAACCGATCTGGTAAACTCATTTTTCCACCAGAATCGCTTTTGGACAGGACTTCTTAGAGAGCACAGTTGAAGCATCCAACTTTTGGATTGGTCTTTTTAAAGACCATATCTATTTAATAAAAACGTTGTGGGGACATTACTCGTATGAGGTTTTAGGGGCTCGCACCCCTCGACGACAGTCACCGCCCAAAGGCTGGCAATAATTGTCTCTATGACGTTAAACCAATCTACACGAATGCGTTTGTATGTTCGTACCTGTACGTACGTACAGGTAAGATACATCGTACGAGTCGAGATCAATTACCTGATAAGGATCTCGGTAATGTCACGACTCGGTACCAAACGCACTGCGTCGTTTCTTATCATCTCAACGGAGACAGGAAACGACGCAACGCATGACATAATTACGTATACATACGTATGCATGTGTGTCCGTGTGCGTGTGCCAAATTTGGTATATAAACTCTCAGAACCGGCTCAAAAATCGCCAGTGTTTGCCGAGGATTTGGCTCTCCCATACTTAATCGTATGAAGTGGCAGAACACGCAAATACTGTTGAAGACCTTCTAGTGTGAATATCTCTCACGACAAGGTATTCCACAAACGTCTTGTTATTTCTTTTGTTTAAGTTCCTAGTACCAGATTTAGAATAATTTTGTATGTTTTTCTTACTTTGGTACTTGAGTTTAACATTGAAATTTTATTATTATCTGTTTTTGAACTGAGTTAAAGTCCGTTTAAGTAAATTGAGTAAATTTAAATTAATTTTTGTAAATTTTATTTCTTTTTCAAAAAATAAAATTCTACGTTTTGAAATAAATTCGATCTTTTAATTTATTATCAAAATAAATTCCCTTGGCTGAGATCAATCTCTGATCTACCTTGATTGAACTCTACTCAAGGTAAGAACCCATTGCTCATGGCACATAACAATGCCTATTTTAGCCACTTTCGTCCGTTTCAGATCTAAAAGATTATTTTTTGAGCAATCGTTTGAACATCCCTTCTTCTTGGTGGTAGTCAAAACCTTCAGTATTTTTCCATAGAAATGAGCCACCATTCATTTGATATTTTTGTTCATTGGCTTTTTGATCTTGTTTCTGGTGTGATGACCACCCCGTACTCACCTATTTATCTTGAAGAGGAAGCCTTTATCCTTGACTTTTTTTATAATTTTTCTCATCATGCGTGGTTATTAGTATTTATCACCCGATTTTCGTGGCGAATGAATCAATTATTATTGTTCATAGAGAATAGTTTACTCTATTTAGGACAAGTTGTTTCAGTTTTTGCAGCCAACAAAAGAAAAATAAACCAAAAAAATTAGAATCGAAGAAATGTGGTTTTTGTATTCAAGAGTAACTTGGTTGCTTCGAAAAAAACAGCGGTTTCCAGTCAAATAATCCGTCTTACTATAACGTAATCATCTGAAATCTGTTAGCCTACTACTAAAGACATGATGAAAATTGTATAAAAATTTGTCGTTCAAGCCTACGAAATTTATCTACTTTTTATCTCTAATAATTTAATAGAGGCGGGGGAGAGAGTCGAGGCAACCAATGGGTCTGTCCAACTACAACGACGCATGATTATGGCCATCAAATTACACTTGATTCATGCTGATTGCTGAAATTTTTTCTTTTTTTGTCCAATATACGCAGGATAATCAAATTTTAGGAATAAATTTGGATTGTATAACTAACGCTGGAGCCGTGGTAAAAGTGGATTTTCATTAAGCAGGAATAAAAGGCGAAGTGTAATTTTGTAAAACGCCTCGAAGGTCGAAATGTGCATCTACCCCCTCTCGGCCCAACTTACCTCCTCAGCGTGCGTATGTAAACTCCGAAGGGTTCTGGGAAGGAGATAGATGATGATTTCTCGACGTCCTTTATCGCAAACACAAGGGTTGTTCGTAACTTGGTGATATTTTCTTGGAAATGCGCGTATGTGTCTTTACTGGTACGTAGGGCGACAACGGACGTACCCCGCAGAGGGCGGTGGGGTTGCTCAACGAGCAGGCGGAGGGATGATGAAAATGAAGCGGAGCGAATGAGACAGAATGACGGAGACGAATTGAAAAAGGGGGTGAAGTATATGGTATATCCTCTATATTTCACGCGGACCTGTGTGCTTAAGTTTGTAAAAAGAATGAACGGAGCGATAGAGCGGCAAAGTAAACGCGATATAGAGAGAGAAAGAGCGGGAGAGAGCGGGAGAGAGCGAGAAAATAGTACATACGGGGCTGATCGGAGTAGGCGGGAAATGTTGGTCGTAAGCAGATTTGACCGCAATCTCTGCTGCGTACATTCTTTAATAGCTATCCTGTGCGCGTATTTGAACCCCTCCCCTGCACTCACCCTCCACTGCATTCACCCTCCCTTACGTATTCATCTTTTTTGGCCGCACATCCACGTCACTGCCAGCAAAAACCTTACGGAAAGCATTTCAGCCACGCTGTAATTCAATCCGCCATCCCGCCGCATCTACCCTTCTCTTCTACCCCCCACTGTACGTTGTCCGCTCACGAAAATCTCTTCTCGATAGTCGAGTAAAAATGCCTTTGGCCTTCTCCATCTTTCTGTCTCTGTCTTTTTGGGATTCCTCACTTCTTGTTATCTTTCTCTGCGTAGCTCTCGTTCTCTCCCGCTCTCACACTACCCACTTTTATGTCCTGTGCACTGGGGTAACCATCCGAAGGCGGGTATAATACGCATTTACACTTGCCATCATAATGTGGGTACCAACCCACCTTCATCCCTCGTGCTTCGTCGACACGCATGTAGGTCTACATGGAAAATAATGTATGTGCTTATATCATCATTTTAGAGCGGAGGTGAAGGTTGCGGGTAAAGAATGGTACGCTGACAGTTTTCGAACCGTTCGTTAGCATTTGTTACGTAGGCTTTACTCTTATTTCTGTTTCTGTAGTCGAATTAGTCGTTTTATTTTCTAGTTTTCATATTGAAATGCTTGTGCGATGGAAATGCAATTTTACGCTTTCATCGTACAATGAAAAATGGTTAACTTAGTTTGAAATTATAACGAATTTTGAATTCAGTATAGAGCCTCAACAAGTGAAAATTACTTTCTTCACTGATGCCAAGCGATTAAATCAATAAAGCAGTATTAGTTTTGGAATAATTTTTACCGACTGCGTCAGAAATAGGTATTGTGTTGACCCGTTTCCTGGCAATCTAATGAAATTTTGTACCACTCTGCAGCATTCAATATTCATCATACGAATGATGGTTCAAAAAATTAGTATTTTTACAGTGAGTAACACTGGCTGAAGAAATCCGAAAAATTCCCCAATAATAACCCAAAAATTTGATTTAAAATTTGGTAATTTTTTTTATCAAAAAAATAAGATGACCAATCACAAGGACCGATTCCAAATAAAAGGGAATAACGCATCCTGATTGGATCACCCAAAAGTGTCTAGGATACGGTATTTCTTGTGGTTATATAAATATTTCAGATAACACCATTTTCTCAGTATTATATTAGCCTTCCTTAGTTATGCACATATAAACATTCTGTTAGCAAAATTTTTAGTTTTCACATTTTATTGTGTGATACATCACCAAATATGTTTTTTGAGGTGCTGAGTTCGAATTTGGTGTTCATTTCTCCATTTGACCCATTCTTCAACTGCCAGTGTTCCCTAAAGGGGCTCAATTTTGAGTTTTCACATTTTATTGTGTGATACATCATAGCATATGTTTTTTGATATGACTTTTTGTTAAATCGTTATTACTATTACTATTAATATAGGTAGTCCAGTATGGTAGATCTAACCGTATTTAAAATCGATTTTAATTTTTGAATTTGTTTTCCTTGCGTCGGATTGGAATTTGGTTGTTAACCAATAAATAAATTTGAATTGCTGTAATTGAGAAAAAAAATAGGCTGAAAATCAAATTCAGTTTTATCCAAATATTACAGTATCAACAATTATCTGTCACATCTTTAATATGAAGGGATCTACATTGCCTTATTCAAAAATCTTGTATTATATATTTATAACATTTGACTTGGAAGGCATTTATGCCAGCGACTGCGTTAGTTGTAATTTCACTTTGTAAAAAAATTACTATTATAAAACCTGGAAAATTTGTTTTCAACATTTTTTTTATATTTGGTTTGGGCAATAAAGGATTATTGACAGTGTTTTATGAATGAAATCCACTGAAGTAAACCCAAAAAAAAAATTCAGCCTACTATTTTATTTTAAAATTTTTGTTTCTCCATGTTATATCTAATGGACATCTACCATTTTTTTTTGCCAGGAAAACATTATCATCCCCACTATTACGTGCAAAAATATTGAAAACAACATATGGCTGTAATATAAGTAGATACTCTACTCTAAAATTAACTTTCTTAATGAATGGAGTGCATATGAGAATAATCAAAAATAAAGTTTTAGCTGGTTTTCAATTTTAAAAAGAATGCTGGGATATTAATTTTATAATTAATAATTTAAATCTGACTAACAAAGTTATGACACCCTATGTAACTTTCTTACTTCTTTTCAAAAGTAACAAAATACCCCAAAAATATGGGAAGTTTTGAAAACTTTTGAAAACTTTATTTTTCGAGTAACGCTTTGCTGCGTTAAAATTTGGAATTGTTAAAAGTTTTTGAAGACCTATGTTTCCAATGGAATTTGTAGCCCAGAAGAATTACAGATTTGAAAATGAAATAATTTCCAACAAAGGTTTTATTGCAGGAAAATGTTCGGTACACTTCTATGGGAACGTAGGAAAAAGCCCTCATCCCTACCCTTCGTGTGTCCTCACAGGGTGCTGAAAATAAATGTTTCATGTTTTTTTAATTTTACTCGAAAAAGAGAGGTTTTATGCGAAAAATATTTCAGTAAAAAATTATTGTTCATAAAATATCAAAATTTACCTCACCGCCATGAGGAATGTGCTGGAGGTTTCTGAATGTTGGTTATTCATGAAAACTATGAAAACTTCAAAATGCTGTAATTCAGAAACTAATGTGTGTACGAGGACTTTTTTTACGTACTCAGGGAAAGCTCCCGAAAATTTTCCAGCAATAATTATAAAATTAATTCATTTTCAACATGATTTTTTATCTTAATTCTCCAGTTCTGTTGATTCGCTAGAATTTTTCAAAGTTTCAACTTGTAATTGAATCAGAATTTTTTACACGCAAGTACATTGGACTCATTCAATACATATTATACTTACATATTTTCTTTCCAGATATGCATTATTGTGCCAATATATTGCATATAGATCGCCTATATTGAGCGAATAGCTTAATGCACATGTGATGTCTGCTAACATTGAAAATTAGAGATGGTTCATTACTGGGATGTAGATAAACCGCCTCTGAGTCAATACTAATTATTACCGTCTCGTTATTAATTGCCAGTACTGGCTGCTTACTACGCTTATTGTCAATTTCTGATCAGAATGTTGAGAAATCTGCTTCAGCACTATCTGTGAGAATGGTGTGAGTGTGAATTATGAATGAATCAGCAAAGTGCGGGAGAAATAAGGTAAAAAGTGATCGAATAAATAAGTGTAAGACGGAGACAAATATAAGATGTGAGAATGAGAGAATGAATGAATGAATGAATTATAAATCATGCACATATTGTGTTGCTTTTTGAAGGATATTAATTACTTATTCTGATTATATGAGTTTTTCAATTTGTTGTTTTTCTGTTGTTTATCAATTGAGGTGAGTGGCAGATAGGTATCTCAAGAGTTGAAGAAAATCGACCCCTCAGTTCCATGTTTTCAACATTACGAAGAATTAGAGGGCGGAGTTAATTATCAAAAACTTGGCTTCTCTATACTGTCTCCGGCGTTTCATTTTATTTTTCTTGGTGTAGCGGAAGTTCTAAAGTAAAGAATTCATATCAGTTGAAAGAGGTGTGCCATACGTCTTATTTTTAGTTGAGCCTATAGCCTTGTAGTCTTGAGATGACTCGATGACTGACTTTCAGTTATCTTAAACACCCTTTTTTAATATTTATTTTAGCTAGGATTATGGTCATGGTATTGACTGTTCTGTCCACATATTTTTCAAAATCTGCTGAGTAACTGCGGAATCATTGTCTCGTTTTGAAATGTTTAATTTTTTATCCAAAACTATTTATTGTGAATAAGCTGCAGTGATATAGCTTTTGCATAACAATTTGTAGACTTTGAGATGCCAACTCTGTTCACACTTTTACGTTGTTCATTTTCAGATTATTCTAAAGTTTTCAAGTTTTCTTTTGTGCCAACCTCTTTTAATTAAATTAAACCTACACCGAATCTCAATTTTTTTATGCACAACTATGCAAAATTCACTATAGAAGCATTTAGAAGAAATACCAGTTTCATTCTTCCCAACTTCTTCTCCACCAAATTCAACTAGATACTTAACTTGAATTTTTTTTTTGCCGTTGTTCAGTTGAATATTTTTCTACGTATCTGACCAATTTATATGTATATGAAAAAGGTAGAACAATATTGAATGATCGTAATTATAATTTTCACGTTGTTACTATAACAGTGGAGACTATAATTGATAGCCAATTTATTTGTACTAGATTTGTTTGATTGTCGTAAGTTGAAATAATTTTTTTTCTGTATGCGTTTCTCGCCGTCTATGAGTTACAAGACATTTTTCTTTTTACCCAGTTTGCTTGCAAACGGGGTATTAAAATTGAGTTCACAAAGAGGTTAGAGGTGGGGATGATGAAAATTATCCGTTTCATTAGATAAGAAAACGATTGGTACCATTTTTTCATTTTGACCTAATTTTTTTGTGTATATATACCTATATATACCTTTCCATACACATATATAAAATAAATGAGTCGTTCTGACCGGATCACTCCCGATTGGCTTTATCAAATTTGCTATAACAAATCTGGGAATATCCTTTAAATTGTTAACAGATCAAAAAATTTTTAAACGTGTATTTTTGAATGCTATAATTACCGTAATTACTCTCATATTGGACCACGTCTGAAAGAAGTTTCTTGCCTATCGGTTAATTAGTTCCTGAGAAAACTGAAAAGCAAAAGATTTTAGAAAAGTCGTTTTTCCGGAATTTTGTGACAATGACAAAAGTGATCGGACTGAAATTTTCACGATAGACTTTCCTTATGTTGGTGCAAGTTTCTTATAAGTTTGATGCCTATTAATTTATAGTTTCCAAGAAAACTGAAGAAAAATTTCTGAAAAAAATTTTGAGTTCACGGTTTTGAGAAAACTACTAAACAGATAAGGCTGGAAGTTTTTGGAAAGATAGCTATTGTATGAGATCAGGTCTGCAAAGTTTGGTGCTCATTGGTTCAGTAGTTCTCAAGAAAACTGAAAACAAAAAATCTCTGGAAAAGTGATTTTTAGTGATAAAACATTGATAGATCGATATTTTTGTTAATGATATAGATAACTGTCCATAGTTTCTTGTAATTTCTTTACCTTAAACTAATAATGAAATATTGATATATCGATATAAATATTTTAGAGGTTGAGGAAAACTAATTCGATGTAATTAACAAAATAATAAAGATGTTTACGAAGTTACATCCCAGAAGTGTGTCATTGCAGCAATGAAAATATATGAAGTACAGAGTTTTAGAAAGTGTTTAGAAACAAATATACAGGGACGTAAACGAATGAGTGGTGGAGTGAGTATCAGTGTACCGGCAAGTGTAAAGGTATAAAAGTGTTTATACACAGATTGTCGAATGTTCGCAGGAGTATGAGGGGAAGAGGATTAGTGGTCCCAATAAATATTGATTACTATCGATATAAATATAGATTACTATCGATATTATTTTGCAATTTTTTCAAGAAAGCTCTCTCTCCATCTCTATCACCATCTACATCTTCACATCTATCCCTATCTCTGCCTCTATCTCTATCTCTGTTTTTATCTCGATCCACATTTCTATCTCCTCTACAAACTTGGTTTTCTAGTGAAGCATTGCTGCGCTAGAGTTTCTTTTTCTTTGTTTCTGCCTCCTCGTTCTTTTCTGTATAATAATCATAGCCGCTAAATGAAACAGAGGCGTGGTTGCAATGCGCATAAAAATTAAACAATTACCCGGGTGGGTATCCGATAATAATTGAACCAATTTATCGTTTAGTTTTCTAGGCTTGCAGTATTCACAGGTAAATGAATTTTTTTTTTCTTTTATTTATACAAGCGCGCACACGTGTATGACCCTCATCAAAGATCATTTCTAACTTTCTGGCTCTTTCTCATTTTTAATCTAATTGCCTATATCTCTCTCATTTCAAATGTCTAAATGCCACATTTGACAGTGTAATCGAACTTTCACCGAGCTATGAATTACTCTGTATCCCTTATAACGCATTGCTTGCACGTAATTAATGGACTTTTATTAAAAACCAGTTTTTTACTTCATTCTTCGGCTATTATTTTATAGTCGAAAATTTTTACGCCTTGTTGTAAACGTTTTGTCGCCTGTAATGTCGTTATCTGATTGACTGGATGAGTAGTGATGACCTCAGAGAATTGCGGTAGGCTATAATTTTATTTTCAGTTTTTTTCCCCGGCTGTTTCAATAACAATTTACGATTGGTGGGTAAGCCTAGATTCGAGGAGAAATAAAAGATACAGATTTTATTGACTGCATTTGGTTATTTAGTTAAAAAATTTTCTGTTATTACGAAATACTTCATATCATCTTGTCAACGTAACTGAGAGCGTGAGAGCATTTTCTACGTAACTAAAGTGATTCTCTGCGAATAGAAATAATGTGAAAGAAGCTACAGCAATAATCCGGTCAGAATCGGATGAAAAACGTTAATAAACAGGAAAAATTGTGTCGTAAATCGACGAATTAGAAAGTTTAATGTCAATGCCGCAGTCGATCCAATAAAAATGGACAGTATTTGTTGCTTCTTTCAAATGAGAGAGATTAGCTAAAGACAACGTTCTGATAACGTTTTTCAAAGATGAATTAAGAACTTTGTAAATAAGGGCATTGGATTAATATTCGAAAACCTACACCTACAAACAGATCCCGTTAGTATAGGAATTTGTTTACCAAGAGCTGAAACTGTGAAATTAATCTCTATGACCTTCAATCTGTGCATACCTTAGGAGTAACTTCTGTTAGTATTAACCCCCCTTTTCCAAGATTTTTCAATATATTTTTCTCTCGAATCGACAACGAATGCTTCTACTTCAAATGAAGAATTTTGATCTTTCAACTCGTAAAAATTTTTGTCATATCTAAATTTTAGTGATTTTTCACCTGTGATAACAAATAGAAAAATAACAATTATTTTTATTTTTACTTCACCAATCACCATTCAACTCAGATATGGTAAAAGTTAAATAATGATTACAATGAATTAGATCCTGAGAAATGGTGTCATTAAGAAAAAAAACTAGCACAGCAATGCTTCGCTAGAAAACCTATTTTTCTCGATATTTATATCGATAGTTATCAATATATCAATATTTAATTGCTAGTTGTTGAGACTACCAATCCTCCTCCCCTCTCACTCCTGCAAACACTAGACTACCTTTTACTTTAAACTTTTACATCTTTGCTCACGGCTACACTGTTACACTATTCCAACCTTCATTCGTTTATCTCCGTACATATTCTTTTATCTCACTTACTCTGAACTTTACTCATAATTCACAACTCTGCTGTAAATACACACACTTCTGAGACATTACTTTGAGTACATCTTTATTTCTTTGTGAAATTCATCTACTTGATCGATTCATAACCTTTATACTAGTTTCAGGTTAAGAAATTACAAAAAACTATCGACAATTATCCATATCTTTTATAAAAATATCGATCTATCGATGTTTTATCACTAAAAACCGCTTTTCTAGAGATTTTTTGTTTCCAGTTTTCTCGAGAACTACATAACCGATGAGCACCAAATTTTTTTCAGACTTTGTCCCATATAATAGCTATCTTTCGTGAAAATTGCAGCCTTATCCATTTGGTAGTTTCCTCAAAACTGGGAACCCAAAATTTTTTCCAGCAATTTTTCTTTTCCAGTTTTCTCAAAAACTACTGAAATAATAGGCGCTAAGCTTCTAAGAGACTTGTGCCATCATAAGAAAAATCTATCGTGAAAATTTCAGCCCGATCCCTTTCATCATTTTCTCAGAATCCCAGAAAAATGACTTTTCCAGAAATTTTTTGTTTTTCAGTTTTCTCAGAAACAAATAAACCGATAGACTAAAAACTTCTTTCTAACCTGCTCCAGTATAAGAACTATCTCTCATGAAAGTTTCACCCATATCCACCCGGTAGTTTTCTCAAAACTGTAAACCCAAAATTTTGGGAGATACATACATGCATACATATATGTATACATATAAATATACATTTTAAAAAAAAGGTCAAAATGAGAAAATGGTACCAATCGTTTTCTTTTTTCATGAAATGGGTAATTTTCATGATCCCCACTCTTAACCCTTTTGTGAGGTCAGTTTTAATACCCCGTTTGCCAGCAAACTGGGTAAAAAGACTGTACAAGAATACCTGTAACAAAAGCCAATATGACTACCTAATTGCTCAGAATACTAATTTTGCATTCAAGATTAAATCGCTTTATTTGCGACATTTACATTATTTTAATTTTATTATACATATTGTTACTTTTTTTTTTCTGTGATCTTAATTTGCATAAATTGAAATATTTATGTTTTCATCCCTGCTTTTATAATGAATCTTGAACCAGCGGTAGTATTCTCGGTGGACATAATATATTGTCCCTATCTCAGTGGAAGTCAGTGTGTAAACTCGATTCTTTTAATTACAATGCAAGTTCAATTCTTTTCCAGAGCTCTAAAACTCCCTATTAATCCATTATATTTTCATAATCTAGGCTTATTACAAATGGTACATACCGTAGTCCGCAACCAGTCCAAGAGGAATCCAGTACCCAGAAATTATCGTCATCTGGTATCTTATCAGTATTAGTTCTTTCTGGCACAGTATTGAGCAGGTAGTGAATTTCAAATATGGTTCTATTTGTTATATATTATTCGTACTATTGTTGGATCGAATTAAATGAAATTTTTACCGACTTAATACTTTGCAAAAGTTTTGTAGAAAAAATTCCGAAAAATTTTTGCAGAAAAAAACATTTTCAATTCTTACAAAGGCAATTCACTTTTCATTTGGAAGGATTTATGTAAATCAAATGTGTTTCCTGAAAACTGAAGAAATGAGCGAAATATGCGTGCCAAATTGTAAAAACAATTTAATTTCCTTTAGTAATTTTAAAAAATACCATTTAAGGTCGTGCGAATTTACTCCCTCCGCTTCCTCACAGGATACATTTCAAATGTTGTCATTCTATAGCAGAGAGAGTAAAATATTATTCAGTCTTTATATATGTGTACACAGTACATCCTATACTACAGTACCAGCAATAATTGTATGTGGATGTGTGTGTGTTGTTAACCGCGTTATGAAGAATAGGACCGATGATGTTACATTATAGAAGTATTTGGGTACGAAGAAACGATCTACATAGGTCTCAAGTTCGAGAAAATTCATTGAATAGATATATGAGCATCTTAATCTATCCATTAGCAGCAAGTGATGATAACGAGCGATGAAAAATTGTGATTTGATTAACCCTAAAGGTAACGGATAGGAAAGATTTTATTAGCGAATTTTGCTAGGCCTAAGCTGCATATGATTGTTATAATTTATGACTAACGTAATAATGAGTTAAATATTACGATCTAAATTCTTGAGATATTCGAATACGAATTCGATAAGACTGAAGGATGTCACGATGATAAACGTATACTTAATAAATATGTTGCTGAAATTCTTCAGCTTGATGAAAATTAACAAAATTTTTTTTTCTTCCTCATCCAAGCTTGGTGAACTCTTCTGTAAAAATAATATGAGAACAGAAAAATATTCCAATGAGAATGAAAAACGGAGGTTAAAATCTTTCTTTTTATCCTTTTCAGTGTATGTAGGGAAGTTTTGAACGACAACTTTCCCCTTCTTTTTCCATTAGCCCAGCGAAATAAGGTTTCAAACTTAGGTTGAAAAGGAATCAATGTTTAGGGCAAGGGTTTGACATTTGGAATATGGAGAGGCTGGACTTTAGAATGAACGATACAAGGATGCAGAGGAATCTCATACCATTGGATGGAAGACTTTTTTTCATTATTTCTTTGTTAGTTCCTTTCAACCATTGTTGATAGATACCTCATGTACACAGAGTCATGAAATATGATATACATATAAACCACATTTTGATAGGAAATCTCAGTTTTCTAATTTCTTTGTGCATATTCTTGTCTGTATTCATTTTCAGTTTTTCAATAATAAAAAAATAATGTACCGTATTTAATTATGAAAACATAATCCTTTTAATCAGTCTTGTGGGAACTGGCATACCTTGCTCATTACAAAATACATTTGCCAGTTATAGTCGGTGATGAGATGGTCATGTGGTTAAGTTCACCGCTTTTAGCTGGCAAATATGTAGGTCCCAGGTTCAATTCCCTGAACTGACAAAACCTATAAGCCTCTATCTTAGCCCTTATGGTAGTTGAAAAAAAATTTCATTAAAGATATTTAGTTCCCAATTTTATGCTCATTAGTTTTATATAGAAGTATTTTTATTGTATATAGCCAATACTTGCCACTTAATTGCAGGTAAATAATTTATAGAAATCTAAATTATAGTATATATCCAGGTTGGCTTCACCACAGTTAAAACAACCATCTAAAAGTCTTAATTTGAGGGAAGCAGTGGTCTCCCATAGGGGCTAAAATGTTGGTACAAAAAAGTTTTTCACGTTTATCTCACTTAGGTAATTTTCATCCGAGTGAAAAATTATTAAAAACAAAATTGAAAGAAGACTAAAAAATCTTGTCAGGCTTAAGGTTTTTGCATAAATCACCGTTGAAAATTCCTGTTTTCTATTGTGTAAGTTCTTCAATAATTTTATTGACAATGAATATACAGACAAGTGAAGTGAAATTCTCCCCCTCAGTCCATCTTAGCACCACTTTCACAACTGATTTTTCATTAGATTGTGTATATGATACAACAGTTTGTACTGGAGTATTAACCAAAAATAGGAATTTTCTAATGTTATATATAGAAAAACCATGTACCTGACAAGATTTTTTAGTATTCTTTCAATTTTGTGAGTACAATTTTTCACTCAGATGAAAATAAAGGGAGATGAACCTGAAAAACTGCTTGCGCCACCATTTTAGTTCCTCTGATGGGACACTTGCATCTTTTGCATTGGTATTTGCAGGTGGTTATTAAGAATAATAAAGTTGACATATATCCCAAAATTCAGCTTTTGATAAATTATTTCCTTTTTCAGTTCACTTTCACCATATCTCAGCCATCAAGCATTTTTTTCAAAACATTTCTTTTTCTAACGCCTTACTTGATTGGACTAAATGTGAAATCTCAGTTTATCGCCACATGAACCCACTTATTCCATTAAAAGAAATTCAATCTGTTCCCATGATTTTTGCCCATTTTAAATGCAATATTGCAGGAATGTATCAAAGGGCTCTATTTAGGGGAAACAAAAAAAGGACCAACTTGAATTTTTAAAATTACCTAATAAAAATTTTTCACAATCTGATGAATAAATAAAAAAACTATTTCACAAAGAATTTGATAATGAAAAACACACACATCAAAATGATAAAGGCTACCTGGGAACTGGCATGCTGGAACTAAGCAAAGTGAGTTAAATAAAAGCGTATAAAAAGGTCATCAATTGCGACAATTTTCCAAATAATACGTACAACAAGTCAATTTTACTAACTCTAAAAAGTGTTTGGTGAAGAGGCTTTTCCCATCCACTCAGCAAACAATTCATGGCTAACTGGCAAAAAATATTCTACAGCTAATAATTTTTATAGATATTTGTATTTTAAGAGCAACGCTACTAAATTACAGATGTAATTAGTGGTGAACTGGCTGTATTTTAGCAGAAGATTGTGGCTCAAAAGGATGTTACAGCTAAATTTGCTGCTAAAATATGGATGTTCACGACAAATTGTTAGCTGCAAATTAGCAGTGTTCAAGCTGTAAAAAGAGTCCCAAATAAAGAGATACTTACTGAATTTAATATTGGTTTGGTCTACTGAGATTTTGAAATACCATTAAAATTAACAATGGAGACTCCAATATTGTATCATCTCAAAGAGATATAATTTTTTCCAAAACAAGTATGTATTAATATTTTTAATTTAATCTAAAAGTTTGGTTATTGTTTGTGATAAGAGGCATGGAAAAAGGGATTTGAGAGAGTTGCAACTCACTCCTTCCCATACTCTTTTTTTTTAGAGGAGGTGGGTTTGGTATCCTCTGATCAAAACTATAACCTATAAATAAGAAAATACAATTGTTCTTAAAGGAGAAAATAAGTTATTTTACATCATTATAACACCCAACTTACACTACTTATTAAAAACATTTTCACATACATACACTAGAATTAAAATTAATTTGAGATACATTCATAGGTATGTGCTATCAAGAGTAGGTATAGCTGGGTAAGCATGGAAAATTGGCTTTTGAGTATAACTGAATGCTTTTTTTTTTCTCAAAAGTTACTTTTAGACTAACGTAATTTTCCCAATTATCAACTTGAAAATGTTATTTTTTGGTGTAAAAAAGAAAGTTTTAAAATTTGAAAAAACATATTTGTTAAAAACTATAGATGTGAATTACATAGTATTGCAATATGTTTTAGAGGTAGATATGTGCTGAGAATCAATTAGTTGGTAGCCTGCTGATTTTTTATAATTTTCATATTGTAATAAAAGTTGAAGAACTGGTCAAAATTTTTCAAAAATGAAAAGAATGGTCTTATACTTGAGAGGAAGGAGCAATCACTATGATTTATTTCCTTGTCCAGTAGGTGAGTAGGTATTCCTCATAATTTGAGGAATATTAGGTTTGTTGGATTGAGAAATTCATGAAGTGATTACAAATAGGCACCGTTTATTCTGACATGCAGCTGTGCACATTGTATAACTCCAAAAAATTTAATTGAAGTTAACTTCAGTTGTTTTCATTTTCCAGTTCTTTTTAAACCCAAAATTTGAAATTCAAACTTATGTAATTACCCTTTGGCCATTAATTCAAATAATTGACAATTCTAAACTTGTCAACAGCTATTGTTGACAATTTTTGAATCATGATTGTGATTAACAAATTTTTTTTTAAGGGGGAAGGGGTTGAAAATGTACGTAGCTTCTAGCTTCAAAATTTTCAATTTGTGCACCTCCAAAAAATCCTTAGAATAATCACTGCAAATAGGGTACCTTTTAATTTATAAGTTATTGTGAGCTAATTTTGGAACTTTAATATTTAGGAAATTGGAAACTCAGAATTAATGAAAATATATGCTTACCCATTGAAGCACAAAATTATTGAATGAAAATATTAAACATTTAGGGTAAACTCATTCAAAGTAGATTGACTATAACTGTTTAACAAACACAATGCACTTCATAAAATAATAAGCTCTTTCTAAAAATAAATAAAAAGTACTTTAAGTTTCAAAAAACATTTTCATTGAAAAAAGTATATCAGATAACTTAACTTAATTAATTCAGTAAAATTCTGAAACACATTCACAACACAGAATGAAATCTGATAAAGGAATACAACTAAATGTAAGGAGAAAATGCACCAATAAGTCAAGACCAATCATGAATAACCCAGCAGAAATTCAAAATGTAATGAACAATGGAGGGGAATTTGTAAATTGGCTTCCCCACAACTATAATACAGACATGCATGAGATAGATGTATGTTAGCCTCAAAACTACCAATTTACCTCTAATATTAAATTTTTTCTAGGTGTAAAATAGCATTTTCACCCCTAAAATTTTTTTTATCTGTAAGTTAGCTTCGTCACTGACAAAATCTGGACAATTAAAACAAAGAAACATTTAAGAAAGGTCACTCTCATTTAGATAACTGCAAAATACCATTCTTACAGACATTTTACAGATAAATCAACTACACACATTCTCATAATTCACAGTGAATGAGACACATTGGTGTTAGCAGTGAATCAGTGGTATAATTAGCAGTACAGCTAAATGTACTGCTATAAATTGTTTGCCAGGCATCCTTCGAAATTTTCCTGAAATATTGCATTTTTATCAATACTAATAACTGGGTACTGGCTACTTTCTCAGTTATTTCTACATACAATTCCATCGATGTAATGCTCAACTAATCAGCTTTACTTAATACAAACCTAGTTTTGGTATTGTGAAAAATACCGTCGTCTAAAAGCACATTTTTCGTTTATCTAACGTCAAATTGTTTGTATACAGTATAGCTGAATGTCTGAACAGGATGTGAATCACGAAGTACTTCAAAGAGATTCTAAGAAAATCGCAACAGTCACTAGTAAAATAATTACGATCATTATAATATAATCAAATTCGCAATGATGTATCTGGAAATTCTTCTTCATTCCGTTCATACGCAATCGCGCAATGAAGTCGCACAGAAGGAATGCTCTTTTCTCATGCATCAATTCATTTCTTAGAATATGTGTGTCTATTTTATGAAATTACGAATTAGGAAAAGGCGAAAGTAAAAAAAAAAAAAAAAAAAAACTCACCATTATCAAGTAATTGTGGTTTTCGGATCAACAAATGTTAAAAACATTATTTAGTTACGTAGGTACCTATACAAAAACGTTACCTATGTAGGTATTCTAGCAATTACCAATGTCTAATTCGATAGGTATGAATCATACGAAAAATTACCATTTTTTACGTTTATTTTACACAATTTGATGAAATTCGTTATAAATGGTTTTTAAGGAAAAAAGACTGAGCAATAGTAACTGTAGTCACTTCCTACGATAATTCATCTATTTTATTATAGACATTGTATAGTTAGCTAAAATTTATTTTTGGCCACAAAATTCCCCTAAGCGAGTTGAAAAAATTTCAATTTTTTTCCGGTGATTAGTATTGCATGAATAAAGTTTTTTATTTCTATTTTCAATGTAGATTTTTTTTTTAACAATTTATCGTCGAAAATTTATTGAGACTGATGTCAGCATCGGTCGTAAACCCGCTGGGAGACAAGAAAATATAATTTTTCGGTATTTTCGGTTCTCTTTGAATGAATATATAAGAATGTATAGCTGTACATGTTTTCTACGTTTGTTCATTCTCCATTTCTTCGGTGTAGGTAACAATCAGCTATTTTTATTCGCCGGCAAAATTCTTGGGAGAGGTACTGAGTTACGAAAATACTCAATCTTTTTATGCGAAATTACGCTAATTATGTATGAAAATTAGTTTTTCCTAGTTATTTCCATAGTGTATATTAAACTCAATTTATTCATAAAATTGGAATTTAATTTAAAAAAAAGTAATGTGGAAATTAACTATTGACTTCGATAATTCCTTCGGAAATAATTTCAAATTTTTCTATATTTGGTGGTTTGAGATTCATTGAAACGGAAAGAAATGAAAAAAAAGTGCTTCTAAATATCGAAGTTGTTTATGTAACTTGTGTAAAAAACTTGTAGCTTTTGAATAATTTTTCGCATTTAAATTGGCAAAATTAGTTAAGGTAGGAGGATTTTAAAATTTTTCATGAGTAAAATCATGCAGGTAAGTAGCTACTTTTCGTACAATCATTCCCTCGAGCAGAAGAAAAGGTGGCCATTAACTGCCCACGTCGTTCATAAATCAATTATATATATAGTTACAATTTATAAGACGAGTAAAATCGCTGAACAGGAAAAATTATTTTTTTCTCAAAAACCATACAAAATTGTTCAACTTCCATGACTTTCGTCTAAATTTTTCCAATAACTTTCTGGCTTTATAATTTGAAATGCTTTCATTGTTTCGTACAAAAAAAAAGAAGAATTATTTGAAGGCATCTGATAGAATTTCCAGTTCCAAAGACAAAAAAATTCATCAATTTTTCTTCTATGAGAGCGAATTGAAAAATTCTAGTTTATTTTCTTCCACTGTTCGTCAATAATTTTTTTTCGTAGATGGTCAAATATTTGATTGAGGTATGAACGTGTTTGAAAATTCTTATGAAGCCTGAGATTTTTTGTCATATCAGGAAATTTTTGATTAGAAATTAGGTATTTATTCCAAAATGGTAAAAGTATTTTACATTTTTTGAAATCTGTGGTGAACTTATGGGAATATAAAAGTCCATTTTCAATCGACGAAGCTATGAATTTATAGCAGTATAACACTTATTTAAATTTCCCAAACACATTTTATTTTTGAATATAAAACCCTCTTGAATAAGTTAATGCAGCTGTGCTCCAATTAGGTATACTGCGAAAACAGTTTGAAGTTCAACTTATTATTTATCTCTGAATTTTTTCAAACTTAGCCTATTACTTCATCACACCATTTCAATCCCTTGTAAAACCAAGGGCGTAGATATAGTTCCGTTATAAGAGGGTCCACATCTTCTCTGTCGTCTCTTCTGATGAACTCCCTCTTCATAAACACCTCAAGCGCTGACAAAGATATTATGTTTTTAGATATTAAGTGTTTTTTTTTTTTATCTAAGCGAATCTAGACTCCAGGACTCTTCATCCGTATTTTCACCTTTGTGTAAAAGAATTACCGTAAGAACGTCTCTTACAAATTAGTAAATCTCTTTATTGCACAAAAAATGTACCACGCCAAAAATTTCTCTTATCGTAAAGTAGTAAAAAACCGCGGTAATTTTAATTAAATACATCGAGAATGAAACGATCTTAAATATCTCTATTTCTATCTCTACATATTATAAAATACTAAGGGCTAAAAACTGCTGGAAACACCATCACTTCAGAACTGCTGAACCAATTTGCATTAGATTTTCTAGAAAAAAATTTTGTTATTCCAAGGAAGCAGCCATCGTGGGAGTTGGTAGACACTCTGGAGGCAAAGTTTGGAATCTTCACAATTTGTGAAAATAGAAAACAGACAAAACATTTTTGGAAACGAACGAAAATGAGTAAAAGAGAATTGAAAAAAACTTTTTTCCCTCTTTTTTTTCTTCGTCTACTGGTTAATGATTCAGATATTAAGTAATCTCTCTTTCACTCATTCACCCTGTTTCGTTTCTTTTCCATCAGGTTTCATTTGAGTCTACAAAACAGGGGTTAAGATAATTTTTCCTCATATTATTGTGTGATACATTGCACGATATGTTGTTTGGAGCACTAAATTAAAATTTCTGGCTCAGTTTCGGATTAAATCAATCTTTGGACCCTTTCGGAACACAAGGAGGGGATAAAGTAATTTGTTTTTAAATTATCGAGTGATCCACTGGGTACATTTTTCGATCTGGTATAATTTTTGATTGAAACGATTTTTGGAACGTTTAGACCCCCAACAAGGTTGTTAAAATAAGAGAAGAATGCAAACACAGATAAATAGACACTACGCAACTGAGGCTACGAGTAACAGCTCGTTTGTTAAAAGATAAGCTGGACCAAAAGATGTAGATATGTAGCTATGGGGGTAAATTTGACGTTTGGAAGTCGAGAGTAGGAAGCACTCTTTTCTGCGCTTTAATCTTCCACACCTACCTCCTCAAACTTTTTCATCCTATTTCATCACCCGAACTTTCTGAAATTTGCTCCGTCAATGAGATATCACCTTCCCACCTTTTCGTCACCAAAGAAAGCTACTGGAAAAAAGTCGTTTTTCCCCACCTTTTTTTCACCCATCATTCTTTTATACTCCTATTGTCAGCTAGTAAAAATTTAGCTTATATCCGTGGCTGCCTCAATCGATAGCATCCAGCATTCTCCATGCGTTCCGCTTGACGTTAAATTTTTTTCGTAAAAAATTTTTATACTTATCCCATCTTCTTGTATTGTGTAGAATATTTGGTTTTTTGACGATTCTGGGCGGGTTTTGTTTTATTTCATTCGTTAGAAAACAAAACTATTTTAATTACTTTTAAGGTTTAACTATAGGTAAGTTAAAAACGATTTTGAAGGTCAGTCCTCCCTCTCATTCTTTAATTTTTTTTCTTGTTCCTCTCTTTTAGTCCATCTATTATTAATACGGTAGGTTAGCCGAAAAAATATGTTTCACCCACGAAATGAGATTGTAATAAACCCGAAAGGTTATACGACTTTCCTCTTCTATTTTTTCTGTCTCCCCTCCCCTTTTTCAAGTGATGCTGAAATGACGAAATGAACTGTACAAGTTTTTTTGTTTTTTTTTTAGACCTATACACGCATAGCATCTTTCTTCTCGGTTTGTCGAAGGAAGAAAAAAAAAGTAATAAAATCAAATTTAACCTTACATAAAAATTTTTTTAGTTTTTTTTTTTTTTTTTTTTTTTTTTTACATTACTTCAAATAAAGAAAAAGCAGTTTTGAAAATATAATAAAAAATAAAATTGATGGTGACAATAATAGCGTGTCGGTGCCAGAAGGTAATAAAAAAAAAAAGTTAAGGGAGAAAAATAGAAACATATTTTGGTTAGTCAAAAATCCGATTCTTGAGTTTGTTTTTATTACCAGTGTATTATATTATTCGCTTTGTTACAGGATGAATCTTCTTTTATTCACCGTTGATGTTCATAAAGGAAATTAATGAAGAAGAAAATGAAGTAGAAAACAATTATTAACTGTATTCGTAATAGGAGGAAAATGAAGATTAAGCACAACAGAGTTTTTCCCCAGCCTTTTTGCAATCAAACAGTAAATTAATATCTTGTATTCAAAAAACGAGTAAAATATTTTAAGTTAAATTTTCCGAAGTATAGAAAGATAAAAACATAGAAAAGTGGTCATTATTGAATGAAGGACAGTAAACTTCTTCAGGTTTCTAATTTGTATGATGTTGCTATACTTACTGTATAGTGATAATTAAATTAATGTGTAGTAAGCTAAATGTGAAAATGTTACCTGAATTTCGTGACGTGCACTAGCATAACTATGCTGCGTCTTGTTCTTAGGAAGCTGTAAAAGTGGAACAACTTAATAGAAACATTAAAAGTTGACAATAAGACCAAACCGAGTCAGTATTTTTAGAGAGTTACAGTAATGGTACGAACCTCAAGCTTCAAGCCTTAATCCTCAAGTTTCGTTTACCAAAATTTGAGTTTTGACGTAAAATTTTAGGAAATAAGTAGGTACTTTAGTTTTTCGATATAGAATCCATATTAGTTCCCATAATGTAAAGCAAGTGCTATTTTTGACTACATATTATTGGAAAAATGGAAACTATTTTCATTTGTTTTCTTTAAGTTATTGTTTTCTCAATTTGTGATGCTCACAACCAAGGACAAGAGGCGCCTATTGCTGGCTGGTAACGAACTTTCTGGACCAACGTTTTAAGTTTTGACCCTCTTAAAATTCTGATTTTTGTTTTTGTTATATTTTTTCGTTTTCAAATGCCATGGTTGACTTTCTTATTTCTCTTTATTTTCTGTTAAGTTTGTTTTTTACAATACAATATAATTTTTAAATTCACATATTTAATTCCTTTTCTTTAACATTCAATTCGATTTTTATGGTTAACTACATTTCCGTCATGCACGCTTTGATTGTTTCAATTGTTTTTTGACTGCAGTGGAAACCAATCAATTGGGACATCGAATTAAGGAGACAGTAGCTTGTCTGAAACAAATTTGGAATGATCCAAACAAATAGGTATATAAAAACTGTAGGAAATCTGACCACTTAATGGGTATAGTTCATTGGTTTATTGGTACAGCTGGGGGCATAAAATGGTGAAAATAAATTGCTGTTGAACTACGAGATTGAACGATAAATTTCTAATGCAGAGTAAATGTAAAAAACGATCATCTAGTCACTAAAAATTACAAAAATCTATTATTGATTATTTTTATAAAAGAAACAGCGATCTCTTCACTTTATCTTTTAAACTGGGTTTTCTAGCAACATAGATATAATTTTTCTAATTGGCTGGAGATAATTGAATATCAATATGGGTGGAAGGTATGATCATAATCTAGGGAAGGACATTAGCATGGGTATATATAAGGAGTTCTAGGGGTGTGGACTCCTCTTAATTCCGAGAAAATAAATTTTACGTAAAAAATAATGTATTTTTCTTTGTAAAAATGGTATTGTTGCATGGGAAAAGGGAGGACAGGAAGATCGTCAAGATATGGCCCCCCTTTTGATCGAGCTGTATACGCCCTTGGGTAGTGGTCTCCCAACATAAATTTTTCCATCACATGTGGTCGCCCCAATTGAACTATCTCCATGAGTTGTTCTCTCTTTAGAGTACTTTTTGTTTTTCACATTTTACCGCTCAATATCACATCTGGGATTCGTACTTCTTATTTGAGACAAAAAGGGTTCTGCCCAATGAATCCCTATTAAGCCGTTTCCATAATATAGTGAAATTCATGAATATTTCATAGGCATAATTTGAGAAAAGAAAATTTTTAGTAAAATTTTCCTTCAGTTAAGACATTATTTGGATTTAAAATATAAGAAATGTAAGTAGGTAATCATGATTTGCCAATTATTTGTTTTTGTTTTTTGAAAAATTTGCGCCAATAATTAATTTAATTTGTGAGTTTTATGAAGATGATGTGAGGTTTGTGAGGAGATATGATATGTGTGTACTCTTCATTTGGTAAACTTTACCCATTTTTAGACCAATGATGAAATAAGAATGGTTGTTGCAAAATTGTTTATTTCTGAAATGATTCTTGTGTACAATCTAGGCCCTATTAGATCTAAATTACAATCTAATTAAACCCCAATACATACCATTCACGTATCTATGTATCTATGTTTGTGTTATTGTACAGAGCCAAGTATAAAAGGCACCAGTAAACACCAAAATTCAGCCAGCGTTTACTGAGATTGGCTGTCCCATACTTGTGTACGAAGCTGGTAAACACACAAATCTGATAAAGACCTTCTGACTTCTGTTGTGCCAATCCATTGCACACAACCAAAGGTATTCCACAATCTTGATATAGAGAAAAAAAAAATACTGCCCACGTGAATTAACGTTATTGAGTAATTAGCTCCAAAATTTTGTTCGTTATTATTATTCTTTCATCATTTTCAATTTGCATGCGAACATTTGCAGATGCTTCAAACTGAAAAATATTATTTTGATTTTACAATTTTTCTAGAGTTATGTCTTCTTAAGAGAAAATATTAACGAAATCCAACTTCCTAGAATGAAATTTCAAGTCGTCAAATGAGGACTGATAAAATTAAGTATAAAATGTTCATAAAGTTAAGGCACCATATTCAAAAAAATTTAATAATTCACCTGGCTTTCTATTTTGGGAAGAAGGCCTCTGAGAGAGACCACAAAAATATTATTGAAAACTGAAGTGAAAAATAAAATAAAATAAAAACTGTAAATTACTCACTCAATTTCATCCAATGAAGATCATTTTTAAACTAATGCATTAGAATTTAATGAATCGGTATTTTTATTGACATAAAGTTTTAGAGGTTCGTGGTCCCCTCCCCCCCAGACTTTGTCAGTTATACCGGTAATTTTTTAATTGGTTTAGAGCAATCAACTACTATTCAGTTCGTTATTTCGTGGACAATAATATTAAAAACCAGCCGTAACTCAAAAATCCTAAAAAGTGCACTTGGTCCACTCTTGCTCTGAACCTCTTATTTGATGATTTCGGATTTTTAGGAAGTGTTTTTTTAAGATTAGGTACCATAAGCTGAATCTGAATGTTTCGCACACTTAATATTAATGCGTATCTCATTCGTTCATTTATTATTTGAAGAACCTGTAGAAGTGAGAAGCAAGTGAAAAACGTGGTGCACATTGTATATTTTGCATTATCAAGAGAGACTGGAGGTGATTAGAATTTTTAGGTCTTCTCTTTTTCTATTTCCTCTGTCCGAAGGTCCGCTATATCTCGAAACTGTTATCTATACATCGCTGTAATTAAACACGATATCAAGCGTGAAATCATATCATTAGGCTAAAATAATTTTGTCACATGGCCACCCAAAAATACGGGAAACGCAAAATTTATACATTTATTCGTCATTCTTCCTTTTTTTATATGACTTTGTTAGTTGTTTTGTCTCGAATCAGTCGAGTCCCATTTTTAACCGAATGCATTGGTTCGGAAAAACAGAAAAAGGAAATTCTATAATCATGAATTTTTTTAAAATTTCAGTCAAACAGGAAATTCGATATCATACCCTGTATACATTTTTTGCTTCGTTCTTTGTCTTTTTGTTCATTCATTAATCCTTTTTTCTGTTTATGGATGCCAATTTTCGTACATCGGACTGAGTATAGTCGAGCGTACTTATTTAATTTTAGTCACTCTCTCTATACTAGTTAAATATGTCTTCGTGTCGTGAATAACTGTTCCATATAAAAACAGAAAGAAAGTGAATGGAGGAAGTAAAGAGAGAAGACGTACTTACATCGCTAAAAAACCGTCTAGATTATACACAAATAAACGTACCGTTCAAAGGTACTCTTTACCAAAAGTTGAAAATAATTTCGATTTGGCATCATTTCCAATGTTTCATATAATAAAAACAGAAGAAAAAAATTCTTCGGTCTTATTTCGTACCGCTCGTATTCATTAATACATATCATAAAATTTGAAATCACGTACCAGAATTGTTTAAAGAAAAAAAAAAAAAAAGTTCTTAGAAATGATTAGTCTACCGGGTGAACTACAGCATATTGTTTTTTTTTTTGTTTTTAACTGAAGAATTTTATGTGGTTATTTACGAGTACCGCAGCGTTGTACATTTTTTAAAAAGGTAAAATATATAAAGGAGAGCTTGTACTTATTCATATAGGAGACATGTATGAATCAAACTACTCTCCTTGAGATAATTAATTTTTCCAAATACCAATGCTAATCTGCTTATTTGGTTATCGCCTTCGGACGGATGATGATGGTGAATTTTTTTTGTCCAACAACGAATTTTTTTTTTTCTCCCCAATAAAACAATATTAAATTTATTGTGTAGGATGTTTGCAAGTGATGAAATAACTATGAAAGAATAAAAATTAATTGGCAATATTAATAGGTTTATCCACCTAGTATAGGAGTATGGCTATTCGCCAGCTTTATGGGGATTTTCATTCCTGCTGTAACACCTTAGCTCAGTGATACCAGTTCATTTGCCTATCATTTAATATCTCTGTATTCAGATAGCCTCTCATCACCCCTCTGACTGACTTTTGACTTCCCCATATCATAATTCCTTCATAGAATTATCATAATATTAGCACAGTCGCATAAGGTTAAAAAAAAAGGATGAGTAGAAGTTTTTACATTCAAAATGTCTGACGCATGGAATATGGTGAAGATAATCTCCTGAATCAATTTGTGTATTTATTAATTACCAGCTACCAGCTGCCTCGAATCACCCAGGTGCCAGCTTCATTTGGCTCACTTACTGAGAGTGGGGAGCCATTTTGTTCATAATTTTATTCTTAGCTGGTCGTTTCAATCTCTCTTCTGATCCCTACTTTTTTTTACCTCCTGTTTTGTAGTCTATAAGGGCAATAAGAAAATTTTGACACTAAATTTGAACACTGCACCCTAAAAAATCATAATTATATGGTATAACTCAGCAATATGAGTACTATGTATTTTTTATGTACCCCCTTTTAGCATTTCGGAGGCTAAGGAAAGTTTTTATTTGAAAATGGACATAATATTTTTTCCATTTCACCTTTGTTGTATCCTTCTTTAATCCTTTAACGGACTATAATTAAATTAATTTTGATGTATAACAGATTTTTGTTTATGCACAATACTATGCACATTCATAATAATAAACAGCCTATTTTCACAGGTAAGAAGCTGTTTTGCTAATGGTAAAAGAACCATTCTAATTCATTTGTAGTTTTCATGTTTATCAATTATACAAATGTGAGTATATTAGTACATTAGTATTGGTGCTTATTAATATTAGTACAAATAATAAAATAACGAAATAGAGTTCTGACTTACTGACTGACTGACAGACTCATCAAAGTCAAGACAAAAATGCTGAATGTACTGACCTGAAATTCTGAAAGTATCCTATTCCTACTATTTTGATATGCTCACTATCAAAGGGTGTTCTGAGATTTCATTCCCAAGAGGGTCAAATGGATTTTTACACGTTATTTATTAATATCTTTAAAGCCCGATAAAGCTAGGCACACATTTGTATCATTCTGCCATGTCGTATCATCAGTTTGTATTATGTCACAATACACACAGATAAACTGCTCTCATTTTATGAGTTGTTGACTGGGATCATATCATACCTTCAAATTCAATTAAAAATTTGCACCTTCTGATGTGATGGCAGAATATAGACATCAACTGGGAAAGGACTGTATCGTATTCGTATAAACGTAACATTTTTTGATATGGTACAAGGTTACAGACCTTGTACACATTGAAATGATACAGCTAAATGATACAAATGATGTGTTCGCACTGTAAGACACTGAACTGGTTTTTGATTTAAAAGGGATTCAATTAATTGATTCAATTAATTGTGTTTGAATCATTCTTTGGATTTTCCGAAATTTCACCCTTAAGGGGATCAAATGTGTTTTCACATATTTCACAGTTTCTGTTTTAAAAATTCATTCGACTAACTGTCTAAAAATCATTTTCTGAATTTTGCATAATCCCATCACTAAAAGGGTCAAGTGGGGTCAAATATGTTTTTCTATGTTTCTAAAATATTTTTTAGGCCACCGGGAGGGAAGCCACAATGGGAATACTACGTTAAATATTGAAATTGTGCTGAAATTTTGTTGACATTTTCTGTGCAAAACATCAAGAGAAATAAACAGGGATTGTGCTGCAAACCGGCCTAAGAATGAACTTCGTAGTAAGTGATGAAAATGTTCCATACAATCTGGTGCTTCCACCAGGGGGTTCGAATGTGGGACTAATTTTAGTTTTTTAAATTTTCTTTAATAAATATTCTGGAATACTTACAAATAGTTATTTTTTAAGAAAAATTTATAAAAAAATTTTAAAAATTAATAAATTACATGTTTGAGGCCCCGCCACTAATGGAAACACAGGATATGTGGTTGGAGCATTTGTATCTCTATTTCAGGTAATCACCTTCACCATATTCCAGACGTCAAATCTATTTTTTGAGTTTTTTAGATATTAATTCCTTTTCAATCATCGGGCTATTTGCCTATTATATTGAACATGAATGATTCTCTTGAGCTGCGTCGATTAATCTCATTCTTCCCTCGCAGCTACTCTAGGGTATAAGCAAAGTTATTTTACTTCCGTAATGAGAGTAGCTAACAGAGGAACACGATAAAAAATTAATATTGCTTAAAATCATTTAGGATTATAGACAAAGTTAAAAGTCCAAAGTAAAGATGCTGGTGTTGAATATATTTGCTCGACTACTGTTTTCTTTTTTTCGAGAGGAAAAAAAAATAGAAATAAAAGAGTTTATGTATAAAACAAAAAATAGGAAAAAAAGAGTACACATAAAGTGAAAAATTCCATTTGTCGTTTTAATTATCTAAACCATAATTTATCCGGTTATTTAGCAACGAGGCATATTAATCATTGATGATGAGATATTTCTGTATCTCTGTATCGCGGTACAAAGTGTATACAACAACACAACTTGAAATTAATTAAACTGATTTTGATCGAAATTTACTATATTACTTAATTCATATTGGACTCATAGAATTTAAGATTTCTGTTTTCTTATCGAATGCAATGGGCCTAAGAAAGAATCGGTCAAATAAATGAGACATACCTATCTCTGTAGGTTTATTCAGCCTTAACAGTAGCTTACTTAATGTTTTATTGCTTTCTTATCTCTGAAGGCGATACGTATGGTACCTACTGTTTTGTGAGGAAAAAGGCATGTCTTGCACTATTTTTACAAAATTCCAAAAGCATCACATGTTACGGAATTTTAGTTTCGGTGATTCAGATTTGAATCTAACAAAAGAATTCGCTGTAGTACTTCCCGTTAACAAAAAAATAAATTATATCGCATCCTATCTATGACATCTTCACATCTAAATGCACCATTTTTTAGTCATCTAAGTGAGCCTAATGAAAAAAATTAATGTTAATGGAATATACTTTAACTTGATATTAAGTGATTTTTTTAAATCTTTAAAATTGGAATCAGAAATCGGTTTTTTCCTATATTAATGTTCCGTCCTATTGGGATTATCATGAATATTTTGAAATAAGAAGTTCAAGTACATCTCCATGTACAACATTACGAAGAAAACTCAATTATCTGAAAAAGTAGTTCTATTTTATTTGCATTTAAGCTTTCTAACTAACAATTATTTCGATAGGTTAGCAAGTTTAGCGAATATATTCAAATAATTAAACATAATCGACCATAAAAAATATGTGGCAAATAATTTGCTAGTATCCTAAAATTTTCTGATTTCGACAAATATTGCAAAATTCTAGAAAAGAGCGAAAACTGACTGGTGGCTCCAGTAGCTGTGAAAATCATCTCCCATCCCTTCCTCTATTTCTCTCTCACTCCCCTCCCGTTTTCATCCTCTGAAAGTGCAAAACAAGGAATAAGGTATCTTTTCCTTGAAAACGCCTTTTTGAAAAAATTTAACCAGAAACCAAAAATTTACAGTTTTTTCTACCAAGGTATAAGAACTCTCACTCCTAAACAGATAGGTACAGGTTCCACGCTACCGAAATTTGGTTGACACCTCAACTTGTAATTTCAGTGCCACGTTTCGAACCTCATGTCTCCGGCGAACTTAGAATATTAAACTTTCTGATGAAAAGTTGTAATTTTTTCCAAGAACCTACGAAAGCCGAGGTTTAATTAAATGTTGAAATCGCATTTAGACCCGTAGCCTATTATAAATTATTTAACGAGTATAAAAAAAGTTTTCCAAAGAAGCGACGAATTTTAAGGTACAACCGTTCTGGTGAGTGTCGCATATTTTCGTAAACAAGCAGAAATTATATTCATACTAAATAACCTCTGTAAATAGCACAATTTTTAACGACCCGTCACGACATTAAAAATTTTTTTCAAATAATTATAATTTTTAATAACAATTTTTAATTGCAATTTTTAATTGTAGGTAAGTTACTTTTTTTTCTTATTGGTACCGAGAAAAAAAATGTAATAGCATTGAAAAAATTTATCTTTAGATCTTGTTAATAAATTAATTCATGATCTCTACTTGGGCTAATCGATGCAGGCAGTGATTTTCCAACTTTTTTCACCTTGCGAGTAAAAGACACTTTGATTTTTTCCGTTGGCTGAATATATTTTTTTTATTTTCCCTTTTTGGTTGTTGATGTTGTTCTATACCTGAAAACAGAACAGGTGCTGTTAAGTAATATTTCGGAACACGTGACACATACGATATCTAAAACTTTATTATTTCCGTAAATTCGAACGGGTGTGTAGAAAGAGAGAGTATAAGAGTCGACAAAAATAACTCTTAATACCTTCCTACTAGTTTTATTGTTTTCCTTTGTCATCGAATTTTATTATTATTTCGTTTGTTGCAGATGAAATAATCGATGTTATTTTTCAAGCAAAGAGGCGAAGCTATTGCAAATGGACGATGGAGAATTAGAAATTTCGTCTATCCATTATTAATTGGGTAAGCTATAATATTGTTTATAGTTATCCTAAAATCGATTTTAGAAATGGTTGATGCGTGTTTGTTAGAGGCTGACAACAGGGACAATTTGCAATGGTTCAGGTTCTTCGTACGTCAGAGAGCTACACTGTCCCTTTAAAAACTAATTTAATTGAGTCAATGTTAAAACATTACGAAGTTTTAATGGTTGACTTAATTTCAACTAGACTCGAACGAGTATCAGAACTATGAAGTTGAAGTTTTTGGAGTTCGCGGGGAGTGTGTTGCTTCGAAAAACGCACAGAAAGCAAGACCAAAACCAAAACCATCGATTATTGTAATCTTCATCTTGATTTTGGCATTGCTCTTATTTACAAAATTTTTAGTTTTTTTGTTGACTAAATTAAATTTACCACTCAATGGAGGCTCCTCCTAGAGATGCGAAATTCCATAGAATCACTCTTAGATTATATTCTAATATGCTGATAAGTTCTGCCTCCATTGTTAAATTATAGCTTGCTGTTTTGTCAGTAATTCAGCTTTCGGTGGCCAGATGAGGTTGAACCCTTTCTACCCTCTTCCTTGGTTACTGGTCTGTAAATATTTTGGTTTTTCCTGTTTTATCAAGCTTAATGTGGATCCTGAGTTACATAAAGAGAAGAATGGAACAAAGGAAATTATTAGTTATCAAGATGGATATGCTAGCAAAACTATAACTGTTTTTTGGAGGATGCTATTCAGGGGCCCATTAAAAATAAGAAGCCAGTGAGGAAAATCTATTAAAAGAAAAAGTGGAATGTAAAAGAAAAAAAAGAAAATTTTTTTTTAAAAAATGAAACATATTTGAAAAAAGATAAGCCTACATTAAAAAAATGAACTAATAAAAGCACTAAAAAAGAAAAAAGCTCCAACGCAGCAGCAGCTTCGTTAGAAAAAGTATGTTTTCGAAAATTAAAAAATTAGTTACTAAAAAATTATTAATGTCACAATTGCGATGATTATATTAAAAATTTTGTAACTGTTGACGTAAAATTTCGCAGTTAAAAACAGTTACCTTTTTCAAAATCGAAACAAAAATAAATTTTTTGGAAGTGCCTTCCAGCTACTCCGCACCAGAATTGCTGCTATGTTGCAATAAATTATACTTAATATTTTTTTACAAATTTCTCAATTATTGATTCAAAATTATTCATTTTATAGCTAAAATAATATCCAAAATAGCCGAGCCGTGAATAACGTTCGACAGATTCGCGCAAAAATTAGTAACATAGAAAACATAGATTATAATAAATATTTGTTCCAAATTACGTTCCTATCAGTCAAAAGTTAGGCATTTTGTAGCCAAAATAAAAAAAATAGTGTTACTGAAAGTACCGGCTGGCTGATCCGCACCAAAACTGAAAGTAAGTTATAACAGATTATAATGAATATTTGTTTTATATTTTAAGAATTTTATAGCCAAAATATAAAAGAAAATAGCGGTACCGGAAATACCGTCCTACCGATCCGCACTGAAATCAATAGGTCAGTTTCTTGGCTTAGTAATAATGTTCTTTCTAAATTTCGTGATAATCAGATGAAATTTCTACCTGTGCCGTGGTAACGAGAAATTTGCTGATATGCATATATATAAATTTAAATTTTTAGTTACAAAATTTACCTTGAGTTATGAAACGAAAAATGTCATAAAACGTCATAAGTCGTTCCATGACACCAAGATAAATGAGTAAATTTTCATATAAAACTTACTTAAAAACGGAGACCATAAAAGAAATTTGAACTGTAAATGAACTTATAGATTAAGCCTGAGCTTCATCATTATGGCAGAGAGCTGTAATTTTAAGAAGCTTGTAAGTGAGAAGTTTTACCAATTGTGAAGCATTGCAGATTATTCTTATTTATTTTGAACAATGTTCAGCAGTAAATTTCATAGACTTAGATTTTTTTTGCTTTTCTCTGTTGTCAGTGACAGATCTAGAGAGGGGCTCAGGGGAGGCGCACCACCCTGGGATAAAAATTGTCTGATTTTTGGAAGGAAAACTATCTGATCAGTGGAAAAAATACATGAAATTATGAACTTAGTGTAACGAATATAGACGAACATTTTTTAAATGTACAACTATATTTTACACAGACGTAATAATTTCTTTTATTCTCTAATTTACCACACACTCTTGACTCTTCTTCTTCTTGAAATAAAATTAATAGTAAATTGTCCCGTTAGAATTCGATAAAAAATAGTGTTCTAAATGAAAGACAATTGTATTTGACCTCATTAGTTCACACACGTGCAACTTCCTAGAAATATCTGCTTAATACAGGTAAAAACATCAATTCTCCTTCCTTCAGATAACAACCAATCATAGTGAACTAATCCCACTATTACTTACCATTTCTTTTCTATACTGTGTAAAAATTAAATTATAAAAACTATTACTTTGAAAAACACAACGTTCAGTTCTGTAAAAATCCTAAGTCTTAATACTTGATACTAATTATTGTTCTTGTGTAAATGAAAATATTATATTTTATGAAAAGTTTCTTGTTGAATTTTAATTGAAGTCTCATAAATACAAATAAAGTTAAGGTCCACCATAGAGTGTGAATATCTAGGAATTCTATTTCAATTATGAAGTTTATTTTATTGTTTGTAAGTATTTGTTTGTGGTTTTCCACAAATAAATACTTGGTAAAAGTGTCAACGTCAAAAAGAGGAAACAACTACCAAACCACACCTCTTTTTTAATGTTACACTTAGGTACAAAATGTATAAGGAAATTAAAAAAAAAATGACAATAGATTTAGTAGTGTAACTAAAACCAAAAACTGAAATTTGTATTGTGAGAACAGCAAAGGCTCATTATTAACAAATTTTCTTAAAATATTTCTTATAGTTATAATATTTTTGCTGTTCATTTTTTTGAGGGGAGGAATTTCCAATAAAATGTAGTTAATATCGTACAATTTACTTTTAAAAGATTGTTTCATTCATTACCATAAAAATATATTGGAATTTTTTTCAGTAATTTGAGAAACAAAACTAAAAAATGAACAAACAAGAATAAATTGCAAAGTAAGAATCTAACAACAATTAAATGGAGGGGTCAGAGTTTTTAGGAGGACCATGATTGTTGTTGGTGATAGCACTAGGACTGAAATAAAAATTCTTTTAAATAAGTTTTTTTGGCATTGAAATTATTATTATAGAAGGGGCAAGAAGGTAGAAAGGATTACCTAAACATTTTTTGGAGGACATTGACGTCTTCCCTGTCCCATGCTAAGCTACTTTTTTGGGTTAGTGCGCCCCTCCCTCAAAAAAATCCTAGATCAAGTCCTGTATGTTGTATTATTTGATACAGGTAATTCCAAAAGAGAGAACAAATCAAAACTACGTTGATTCCAATCGCAATCCACCTTGTCTTTTTACTTTTTTTTTTTTTAAATTCTGTAAAATTTAAAATGAGAAGAAAAATGTACCATTCTTTTGTTTCTAATCACCGTCACCCTCAGGAATTACCTATTTTCTTATCGTTTTCTATTTTTTCATTTCAATTTTGTATACAGTGAAAAATGATAGTGAGCTGTAGGTAATTATAATCGAAATTACGTACGACAGCTTGATTCTGTGAATAACTACAATACTAAGATGCTAAAAAGCCTTAATGACAACAAAATTCGTCTATTTTATTTTTTATATTATTTCGTTGAAAGAGTACACTGGGTATACGGATATACGAAATAAATACGATCGAATTTATCGATAGGAAGTTAGTTTACGAGATTTCCGCTTTCTTGCAGCATACCCATTTATTAACGATTCATTAAATACGGTCAGTTAGTTTTAAAGAACTTCTCCATTCTCGGTGTTTCTCTAAAAAATTTGAATATCTTTTCAATCCGCTTTATCGATTAAATTTTTACCAGCGCTTAATGCCAAAAATTAACTAAGTTGTTTTAGTTGTTTAGTACGCTCTTCGAGTTTGAAAGTAAGCATTCGCTGTAGTGATTTTTTCAGATTTGGTTCACAAATAAATGGGGGATGAAAATTCATTTAATCACTTTCGTGAGTTTTTTCCGGGTAGTTAGGCTGCGCCCTAGTCTCATGCGGTGGGCACACGAGTGAAAAAAATTTGAAAGTAGGTATTGGTACTCTCTATCCTCCTCGATTGAGGGCCACCAGATTCATTTGTCAAAACTATAAACTTGAGGTTTGTAGATCGTCGTGAAAATCTCATAAGGTTGAAGACAGAAGTCAGTTCCTAATTTTGTTATTTACTAATAATTTTACTGTTTTTACAATAAATAAAATTGGACTCATCGTTGTACAATAGCCTACTCAAATGATTCGGTTTAAAGGGAATTAAGCTCTAGCAAAGGTTTGACCCTTGTAACATGGGAGGGTTAGTGTCTCTTAAATAATTAATAAGAATTTTATACTTCCATCGAGAGAGGTTCCAATGCGTAAGTAATTTTAGTGTTTTACACAGTTTGCTTGCAAACGGGGTATTAAAATTGACCTCGATAAAAGAGCTAGAGGTGGGAACGACGACAATTATCCGTTTCATAAGAAAAGAAAACGATTGTTACCATTTTCTCATTTTCACGTAATTTTTTTTAAATGTGCACTAGGTATATATGTATGTATATGTATCGCCCAAAATTTGTGTTCAAGATTTCGAAAACTATGAAAAGAATGAAGTTGAAATTTTTAGGAGAGGTAGTCATAATAAACAGCACTAAGTTTGATAGAAATTTTTTGCCTATTGGTTCAGTAATTTTCAAGAAAACTAGAGAACAACCCCGGGAAAGTGGTTTTTCTGGAATTTTGAGGAAACTACAGAAGAAATCAGGCTGAAATTTTCACTATATATTGTTCTTATGTACCTATGTGCAAGTCTGTTACGGGTATGCTTATTAATTCAGTAGTTTCCGAGAAAACTGAGAAAAAAAAGAATAATAGAAAAGTTGTTTTTCCAGAAGTTTGAGACAAGAGGGACAGGGCTAAAATATTCGCAAAATGCGTAGTTCTTGTGTAGGATTAGGTCTGAAAGAAGTTTTGTGCCTGTTGATTCAATAGTTTCCAAGAAAAGTGTAGGACAAAAAAATTAATGGATAAAAGATAATCACCTTTGTTGCTTAAAGTATCTTTCCGCATATACGGAGCAAGTCGTTATTTCACTCATTTTACTTAAAATTGTAACAATGAAATTTCGATAGACCGATATATTTTTTAGATATCGATAACCATCAATAGTTGTTTGAAATTTTTTCACGCATTTGGACTTCAGGATTGTTTGTTGAATTGTAGATGTAAATTGACAAACATGGTTTTCTAGCAAAGTATTCCTGCTTTAAAGTTTTTTTTTAAATTTTCCTCAATGAATAAAAGGTACCTAGTGTAACGGAATAAAAGAGTCCTATTATACCTGATAGAATATTCTTTATGTGTTACACCTTACACGAGTATATTAATATCGAAAATTAATATTATTTATTCAATTAATTTATTATCCACACTCTTATGGTGAACCTTAACTTTCAGGAGTCAGACTTTAAGTAAGATATTTCAAACACAAAGAATTAATTCACAATAGAATAAAATAATAATTTGTACATACAACAGTCCATTAATAATAATCAACTAACATTTAAAGAACAGTATTAGACATATCAAAAATGAAAGTTTAACACATTATCATTTAATGTAATTTTGAACAGTATAATTATTCTATTCGAACATTGGTTTACATACCCTTTCAGAGATACGTTTTTACACAGTGACTAGTGTGTGTGAGGTATGGATTTGCTGATTAAAGGAATTTCTGTATTTGAGTATATTTGAGGGACCAGTTTATTAAGGTCACCAAACATCCCGTTAGAAAATGTAAAAAAAGTTTTAGGAATGTGGAGAAAGAATAACTGTAAATAATTTACAGGGATAATTGTCAACAAAAATGGAAATATTTTTATGTCGCCGAATGTGTTCGTCTATAATTAAAACAGATGAATATGTACGTTACACCTAGGTATGCATAACGTAAGTATGCCTAGCTATTTCGAAACCCAATCCTGTAACCAAATTTCTGCAAACAAATTTTTAATTCATTAAAACCTCATTCATATTTTACAGCAAATGTTGAAAATGGTTGCCAAACATAGGAGGATTATACTATTGTTCTTAAGAGGGGTAAAATACTGAAGTTTTCTCCCACCCTCTAGAAATGTCATGAAAAATGTTTATGTAGGAATCTTCCTTTTCGTAAAATTTCAAGGGTGGACTTAGCTGCAGGTTTAGGGAGGCTTAGTCTCTTTCTAGCGTTTCCCTAGTTTCGCCTATGGTGACAAGCTATTTTTTTGTTTGCTCACAATAGAACATACGAAAATAATATGCTCAACGATCAATAGACACTATTTCCTTGTGAGCTTAATTTCTCTGATTTTCTTGATTAGTTTAAACTCACATAGTGAAAATTACTTAGATTGACCTAGTAATGGGAAAAATTGGTTTTAATCTTACAAGACAGAATCTGAAGCTGACGATGCGAGACATGGACCAGGATTCGACCACGCCAAGCCAAGACCAAATAAAAAATTGAGAAAAATGAAGATAGTGTAACGTATATTTTCGTCTATTTTTAGAAATGACGAACATATTCGTCCACACATTTTCGAACACCAAAAACGTAGATATTTATCAACAATAATGATCCTATAACTCTTTATAAACAACCACTAAATTACCCGTATTCGATTTTACAAATATAGATATACCTTCGGTATATTCATGACCTAGTTGTGCCTTCCCCTCGAGTACTCGATGAGTCAGCACAACCCTATAATAACAACACCCTACCTCACTTTACCTATCCGACACGTATGTTTCATACCCTGAACGAGTATATAATCCCTCGATTCAGTGGAACTTCTAAGTACTTGGAACCTCTCTAGTAGAAGTCTCTGGTGAACAGATAGTCTTGCTTGTTGAAGTGTGATTGTAGTTGTATAAATGTTAACGTATGTTTATGTACCTTGATGTACGAATTATTATTTTATTAAATGTGTAAATTCACTCGTGTGTTTAACATATTATTGAGTCTCTAACATATGTTAAGGTCCACTATAGTTTGTGGATGATAAACTTGAATTTATTCTAGAAGTATTACTGCTTTAAAAGTACGTGATATTTCGTGTATGGTGTAACACTGAAAGTGGTTCTAATTAGATACATTACCACCTCTTTTGGCCGTTATAGATAGGTTTCTATAAAGTTATCCCAATCATGCTGTTCAAATAATTAGTCATATTTTATGTAGTATTATCATTATTTTATGAAAGTAGAAGTGCGTGAATAGTAAATTTAATGTAGCCATCAATAATAGTGAAAATCTTGTGACAATGACTAAAACTCGACTGCGTAAATAAGACTGAGTGAACAAGAATAAGAGTATATTGTTGCCAGACCAAGACTATGATATCAGACCTGTTCTTAGCCATGATCTTGCTTTTGCTAATCACTAGATGCCGTATACTACGGTACGAATGCTGGCCAGTCCTGGCGGTATGCCTACTTTCATAATTTATACCATAAAGATGACGTATGTCTTGGACAGCAAAGATTTTGCCCTATGTACTTAGTACCTACATAATTTAGGCCAAGTTTGCCCTTTTGGTTCGTACTGGCAATCAGTAATGGCAGGTGGTAGTTTGTCAGTTAAATCAGGTATTTTTGTCCCAAGTTCGTTGTTACATGAATTTATGGTTGCTGGGGAAAAAACATCGTGACACATCTTCAAATGGAAGTTTCGTAAATAAAATTGTTAACCTGGAATTTCTCAGTATTCTTTTCCGGAATAATGATTCACGCCATCACTTATAAGCAATTACGTTCACTTCATAGTATATGAGTATAACGGTTTTCTTCTCATACCTAAATTAAAACGCTGATTAATGCCATTAATCTATGGGTCGACATCGGTAGCGTAATTAACCAATATCACGCAAATCTATCCAGATTCCCAAACGTCGTAAACAACAACACATATTTGGAAAAAATCAACTATAGCTGCTGCTATAACTGAAAAAAACAAAAAAAAAAACAAATACCTTAATTAGATTGAAGACTTGTTCTAATTAGTTCCATCAGACAAAATATACTTTTTAAAAGTTGAAATCAAACTTTAGCAGATGTGAAAGAAAGGAAAAAAAAACCTGTTCATGTAAACAACATGTGCAAACAGAGAAGTAAAATAAAACGAGAAACAAAAAGAAAAAAACTTCGATTGATTAGCTGGAATATTATTGTATTTACGCAACCACGAAAAATTATTGAACCAACCAGAGCGCAGATCCAATCAAAATGCACCGAAAAAAGAATGTTGAAATTTAATAAGAGCTTTATTTTTTTTTCATTTATTTTGTTTCATTTTGTTTTTTTTGTTTTTGTTTTTGATTTTTTTTCTATGCAAACCGGTCCTTGCAGGTAGAGAAAAATACGACACACGAGCACACAGCAATTCAAAAAAAAAAAAAAGTCATGAAGAAGATTTTGGTAAACGTCAACGAATATTTAGAAAAAGAAGAAAAAATGTATATCCATCTACAATATAGGAATTGAAATTTTTACATAGTCGATAGCGTGTAGGATATTGTTGACATGCGATGTTAAATGGATAATATGTGAGTTATAAAAAAATTTTTATGGTGGTCAATGTATGGAGGAATTACTGAGGAGACGAGGAGAGTTAAAGAACACTCGTTAATCGTGTCCAGGTTTTGAATTTTTTTTTCTTTCTCTCAACTATCAACTAATTTAATCGATCAGCATCTTTACCGGAGATTCGTTGAACTCGTTAATTTTCTAATCAAAAAAATTAGGCAGAAGAAAAAAAGTAGATGAATAGCATAAAGGGAGAGGGGAAGGTAAAAATGATAATTTTAATCTATTTGCTAGGTAGCGAATAAGTTAAATTTAAAAAC